>QGOI01002638.1:0-24228 GCA_003313885.1 Boletus sp. MG55
TTCGACCAGACGCTGCGATGACGCTGTTCGTCAAAGTAAGTAATCGATCTGCGCATTTAGGTACTTTGTTGATGAGAAAAATGATTCAGAGTGGCCTTTGGGTAAGACTGGGAAGGGCCGCCACTCCTTGATCCGGAAATATTCGATAACGCCGATTTTGCCTCAGGATTGGTGACATGATCTGATAACGTGTGCGTTGATTAGATTTGGAAACACAAACAATGGATGGTGCATTATTTATCAACTTATTATTCATCACTTGCATACGATGTGTATAGCTAACATGATATAAGAACGATTGTTGAGTAATCGCTATGGAAAACTGCATCTGTGGGCTGGAAAATGGTAGCTGTCAGTCTGCTGGTAGGTTACCACGCTACCAACGGCTTGCAAAAAGGTGGTATCCTACCGTATCACGTGAAGTTGGCAAACCACGGAAAACTGACGGTTGACATAACCTTTATCATGCCGGTGATGGGCTGACAACGTATTTGTCATCATATGGCTATCTTATCAGTTGTGATAACGGACCCAAACAGTTACACAAACGTAGCGCAAACTCGCAAGATAATGATTCGTATGATTCGTGTGCTACGATAATATATCTGATACAACCGGTCACGAAATAGATTGACCATTTTCAGAAGCATTAGCTAAAGTGAGGTTATGCTGAGCGGGACATCTCCCTAATGGAGCTACACATGGCTTTGGCCAATAGGAAGTAAGAAAAATTGGTAGCTCGGCAACACAATGGTTTCCTCGGCTACTGGTTCACTGATCCGGGCCTGAGTCCTACAATGCAGATGGAAATTGGTACATAAGTATCCGCCCTGTCAGGAGGTACGCCGAATGTACTTTATCCGACCCTGTACCGACGGACCGACGAACGGCATCCCGCCGACGGTTTCACCCAGAATGATGGCAGCTCGTGCTCTATCAATGATGGACACCGCTGGCTCCCCTCCATCAACGTCACGTATATCCTGGCGGAACACCCGCAAGAGAAGTGGCGAATCCGTCATTGCACCCTCTTCGTCAACCAGGGTTGGTGTGTCTTTGAAAACCGTGTAACCGTCAAAGCCCCCCGCTATGAACGCAGTTATGGAGACTGTGTACTCTTCCTCTGCATTCAATGGAACCCTGGGTACTGGCGGCGCGAGAGCTCCACATCTGTGATCAGGAACAAGGTACACGCCATGTATACGGGAGCCGACCGGCCGCTGCGGGTCGATGTTGAACGTGACACCGGAGACTTGGAAAAACCGCCCGTCGACAATGTCGCAGGCGGCATTTTCAAGCGCCTCGGCGATCACCCATCCCCGCAGGCGCTCAACCACGAACGGGTTGTCAAATGGCAGGATGTCTATGTATAGCGGCGTTGAGTGTGCGGGCGTCAAGTCGCTTTTCGATGTAGGCGCTGGCGGACGACGACACGCACCGATCATGTCTTTAACAGTAATGACGCCTGCACCAATGATCCTGTCACATCGCAAGCTGCCGGAGTTAATGAGTGCAATGTCGGTGTTATAATATGCCCGGACTGCGTCTGCCAACATATTGCCCATGTTGGTCTCCCCTGTCCGAACGACTGACGAGCGTCCGTCCAGGGGTACAGTACTATGAAAGAGCGGCCTATTGACAGTATCCGCAATGCGCGTCTGGAGCTCGGTGAGAATGTCACGGACACCGGGAAGGTCATCTGCCAACGTTATATTACGGGTTTGGTTGACTATTTGAAACTCGTCAGTAGAGTTCCATATGAACATTCGCTGAAAGCAGTTAGGCTACCTCTGATACGTCCTATGAACGCCTTTCCGTTCTTTCGAGTGAGCCACATCCTGACGTCGCTAAAACTCCTGAAATCGGTACCAGATTTGATGAGTTTAATATTTCCCTGGAAGGTATCGTCCATCGCAGTAAACTTGGCTCCGTGCACAGCCAAATCGTGGTCATGCCCCCAAAAATTAAATCCACGTCCTTGTCGCAAGCTTTGGCAAGGTAAGCATCTTCCTCGTGACGCATGTGAGTAATCGCTATGACAATATCAACGCCATGTACGGAGCGGAGTGAGTCGGAAGCACGTCGCGCCACCGACACAGGATCAAGGATGATGCAATCCGCAGGCAGATTCTGACAATTTGACGGCCAGTCACTGAAATAACCGATAAGCAAGGCAGCGAAAAAGGTCCCCGTGCGGGTTCAACGAACGTTCCTGCGAGCCCAAGAAAACCAATTCTGTAGCCTTTCTTTTCGATCACGAGATGCTCTTTGGCTGCGGCCATCAGACGTCCATCAGCGTGCACTGCATTCGCCAGCAACCAGGGAAAAGTACAGCCTCGAGAGAGGTTGACTAAGACGTCCTCCCCGAAATCAAAGTCTTTTAGAAGATCAGCGCTCAGCAGACGATCGGAGAAGTTGGCTAACCATGATTTCCATAGCATGCAACATCGACGAGAAGGTGGTTTAGTACCGGTACCATGTGTTCTCCTTTCATCACAGCGCTCTCGAGCGATGGACTGAAAGCATCTCCGCTGAATACAGTGATAGGACGTCCTGCTTCAGGGACGTCCTTGGCTTTGCGGAATTTATGCGAAAGTTTCCCAAGGGCAGTCGACTGAGTGATGTGATACTGAAACGGACCCAGAGAAAACCGATAAAATCGTCACTCGGATTTAAAATGCAGTTCTTCACTCACCACGTCGTTGAAATGTAGGAAGGAGAGCTCGTCATACCATGAACTGTCCATCGTTCAAATAACCCTGCGGATTATTGACCGAAGGGAGACCACCTGAGTTGTTGAGGTTGTGGACATGCCTGGGTAAAATGCGCTGCCCCGTTACAATTATGGTAGCGAGTCATAAGGAGGCATCGGAGCCGAGGTGACGCCCAGGTAAGGCTCACCCAACCGATTTATGTCGGCTCATCATCCCACGCTAGTTAGATGATATGGGTTCGAGTCTACAAGGGAGCTCCATGGCGAAGGATGACAGATCAGTGTGGAGACTTTCCTAAATGGGCTATGTCGTCGGCGCTCGTAACGATCAACTGTGGGAATTTTACCCGCAACGACATTTTCCTCAAACTTTCAGTGAGTCAAGTCCGAATTAATTGACCATTGCGTGGTCAAATATTGGCACTTCTGCCTGTGTATAGTCCTCGCATCCAGAGATTCTAGAACTTTTTCGACTATTCCCAGGTCGTCACGATTACTTATTCGCTGTCTTGTAGAAGCTAGAAAATGCATTCCACTGGTAGGGGCCCCCTACTGGCGGTCACTCGACGAACGCGCGTTGCAATCCCCCGTGTCGCATCAATTTCCTCATTCAGCTCTCTTTCTCTTTCTCGATGCCTTTTGTACCACCCGACCTCAATTCCTCAGCAGCACCCACCCTTGGCCAGGAACAACCAATTGAAGAACACGAGAAGCTTCAACTCTGAATCTGCTTTGTCAACGCAAGAACATTACGATGGTATGCCTATATTGATACATACTCCCTTTAATGCAGCCTAACGTGCGGTAGTCTGTGTCATTGGAGGTGGTCATGCAGGGTGTGAAGCCGCTACTGGAGCTGCGCGTGCTGGAGCCCGAACATTATTGATCACGCAAAAACTGGACACGATCGGAGAGCTTTCATGTAATCCATCTATCGGTGGCGTTGGCAAAGGGACATTAGTTAAAGAGGTGGACGCACTGGATGGTGTCATGGGGAAGGTCACAGGTGAGATATAATTTGAGCCGGATGATCATTCTTGACTGCTGATCTTCGTCAGACAAGGCTGGAATACAGTTTCATATGTTGAACAGGTCCAAGGGATCAGCGGTTTGGGTACGTCGATATTAATTGCATTTCGACACCCGTGCTTCATGACCACACTTCCAGGGTCCCCGAGCACAAGTCGATCGCAAATTATACAAACGAAACATGCAAGATATCATATTTAACTATCCTAACCTGGATGTTCGTGCTGCTAGTGTGTCGGATCTTGTCTTCGACCATCAGATGGCTTCGTCTAGCTCCAGTGGTACACTCTGGGGTACAGTGATAGGTGTTCGACTAGGTTGATAATCGGTACGCATTCATGGAAGTGCATACTAATTGTAGTGTCACAGAAACTGGAGACGTAATCCCATGCTCTCAGGTCGTCATCTGCACTGGGACATTCTTGTCAGGCGAGATACATATTGGTGCGTGCTCTGATCTGCAATGCACTTCATGTACCAATGCCATCTCAGGAATGAAACGTTTTCCCGCTGGTCGAATCAACGAGGCACCGGCAATTGGCCTGTCCGCCTCGTTGCGTGCAGCTGGGTTCCAGCTTGGGCGTTTGCAGACTGGCACTCCTGCACGGCTTGATAAAAACACCATAGATTTCACTCGGCTAGAAAAACAAGAAGGCGACGATCCACCACATCCGTTCTCATTTTTAAACTATAAAGTAGATAATGAAGTATGATTTCTCTTAGCTGTTCCGTGGTTCGAGATTTGATATCCCTCCCTGTTGCTAGCATAACCAGATTACGTGCTATAAGACCCGTACCACCCCCCAAACTCACCAACTCATCAAGGACAGCATGCATCTGAGCATACACATTCAAGAGACTAAGAAAGGTACTCATCTACTCAGTGAATATCTTCGTCCTTTGATCGCACTCTATCAGGTCCACGTTATTGTCCTTCTCTTGAGGCTAAGGTCACTCGATTTGGACACAAGGATAATCACACAGTATGGTTGGAACCCGAAGGTTATGATTCCGGTTAGCATTCATCTACCGGCAGAGGATTTTGTGCTAAGCATGCTGCAGACCTGATATACCCTAACGGTTTATCTTGTTCTATGCCTGAAGAGTTGCAAGAGTCCATGATGCGTACCGTTCCTGGACTAGAAAATGTCCGCATGGTTCGACCTGCGTATGGAGTTGAGTATGACCACATTGATCCTCGGGAGCTTCAGCGTGAGTCACAATCATGCCTTGAATTCTCATGCACCTAACACGGTCTACAGCATCGCTCGAGACCAAAAGGATCAAAGTACGTCGCCGCCAGAACGCTCTGTTTATCTCTCACCCTTTCGTCTAGGGGCTCTTCCTCGCCGGGCAGATTAATGGGACAACAGGGTATGAGGAAGCTGCAGCACAAGGTTGCGTTGCTGGCATTAATGCGGGCCTTTCCGCACGACATAAACCGCTGCTGTCCATCACCCGTGCGGATGGATACATAGGTGTGATGATTGATGATCTCGTGACTAAAGGGGCAGAGGAACCATGTATGCAGCTGTGCTGGCGACGTCAGCATGCACTACTAATGCTGACTCAGACCGAATGTTCACCTCTCGCTCCGAGTATCGCATGACACTGCGATGTGACAATGCGGATATGAGACTGACCGAGATAGGTGCGAGCTTTTTTCCAGATGGTCGCTGTCACTTGATTCATCTTTCCCAGGACATACCGCGGGTTTGATATCAGCCGAACGCTGGGCAAAATATCTAAGCGATCGCGATGCAATACAACACGGAACGGATATTCTCAAGTCAATAGTGTTCAGTCCTCAGGTGTGTGAGCGATTATTTGTCCTCTACACCTTTTTTTTAATGAAAGCAATAGCATTGGGAGAGATACGGCGTTATAGCAACAAAGGATGGCGTCATGAGGAGGCAATTATATCTCAATAGCATCCGGTGCTTCTTTGACCACAGTTGACAGTGCTTTCCATGTACTGCGCAACCCCTCAATAACGCTGGACGGTCTTATCCGTATTGGTGCTGTCCAAGGCTTCCCGGAGTTTGAGTCACACATCATCTCCCGAATCATCATCGATGGTAAGACGGAGCACCTTGTATGCGCGCTGATCGCTAAACAAAACTTCAGCCATGTATGCACCTCATCTCGTTCGCCAGCTTGCAGATGTGGAGGCATTCCACGCGGATGAGTCCCTTCTCCTTGATCCTAATATGGATTACAGCCAGGTCAGAGGCCTGAGTGAAGAAGTGAGAGAGAGGTTACAGCGATTTAGGCCCACGACATTGGTTAGGCACATAACTCTCCCGCTCGACATTCCCCTGATCACTCAATGATTATGCAGGGTGCAGCTAAGCGTATGGAAGGCATGACACCCGCCTCGGCGGTTCATCTATTGAAACATGCACGTCGGACGTGGCATGAGTACACGCGGCGGGCCGCTGATCCCCAAAAAGAGACAGTGGTTTCTAATTTCTAGTGTTTACTTTGGTCACTATATGCGCCCGTGGCATTTGCTCGCCGCCCGGAAGAAGAAACGTCCTGTTCGGCGGTTCGTTCGACAATGTGCCTCCTAACTTTCTTTTGGCGCCGACTACAAATTTGTCGACGGCAAGGTACCCAGTGGCGCTATCTCCGTGTCCGGCAGTCTCGTTTGTCTCTTGAAAGTTGGGGCCATTTGAAGGTGTCGAATCATATATGAGATGTTTTCCTTGGACGATCAGCAAAACCAAAGATCTGCGTGGTGATGTCAGGAATCAAACAAGGAACGTTCAGTCGCTCCTAGGTTTCCTGGCACTAATGGCTTGAGGCCTCGGCATACCCATCTTCCTGTGCTCTTCCAGAGTGCACGGTGCGTCGTCCGCGCCGCCTACGACGTGAGAATACCGACTAGTCCGGAGCATCATCGCCCCCTCTTTTTTTTGTTCCGTCAGACTCGCATTGCCATTTCTATCGAGCGCTCTCCGTTGGGCTCACATAGGTACGCGCTGGATTCACATATTTCCTGGCCGATTCCATACAGGAAGCAATACTATTTGGAGTCCGCCGTTGGACCAGGCAGGAGAGGGAACAGAGGGAATGGCCCCAGCGCACGAGGGCGCTCTACGGAGAGAAGGGACAAGGACCGACTACGCTCGGCTACACTACTTGACCTAGCCCGGCAATACCCGCGGGGACTCCTGCCACCCAGACTGCACTCTCCTCTGGCACGGCGAGGCCCTCCGGACCGTCCCGGTCCACCGTGAATACCGCTAAAGGGTGTGGGAGTGCGTCCATCTCGTCGCACTAGTACTGTTGAACGTTGAACCAATGCCTGTTCCCATGTGCATATTCACTCTATGACCGAGCATTCACGGGTGACGTATATGTCGATATACCTTCCTTCCGCCTTGTTTTTGATCCAAACCTCGGCCATAGAAGACATACCGGCGGTTGCCGTGTTTCAGTCACCGTTGGTGTCTTGACGACGATGCACATGAAATCAAGAAGTAAGTAAACAAGACGCCGTTGTATAAGCAACCTGTGTGCCTTCATGCTTTATCATTTTGGGGTACACTTGGTGCGATTCAGGTCCTAGCATCCGAGATCAGAACTCTGATCTGGCAGTGCTTCAATGTATCACCATGGTTTCTTCGTTAAAACTGCTAGAATCCGTGGTACCATGCATGGGCCCATCGTGTTTCAAGGCTTCCTCAAGAGAAGTCAGGTCACAATTTGCTATGCATGGTGACGTTTCTTCCTTGTATTTTCCAGAGGTTTTCTCGCAGTGCGACGTGGCCAAGCTTCGGGAAATTATCCGATGGATGCTCGCGCAAAGCTCCGAGACCGTGACGTTAGTTGGTGAATTCGTAGTAACTTTGATGCCACTGACTGCCATGTCGGATCTCGACCCCAAAGCCTAGACGCATCAAGGAAACTACAACGAATGGCCAGATATCGTTTCCCGTGGAACCATGATACAGGCGTCTCCGACTAGTTGGACTTGCTCCCGACCTTTTATACAGTCCGACGCAGTAGGTCTGATCAACTCGCGATTGTCACGATATGCTCTGCTAGGTGCAGAAACTGCACAGATATTCGAACAGAAAGGTAGCATAATCCTGAGATATTTGGGTCGTCTCAAGCAACCGCCGACTGGCCTCATTCGTTGAGGCTCAGGCTCAAAGTCGATGAAACTTGCTTACTCATAATCTTGGACGCGAAGGTCCTCGTGTCGCGGTCACGTGATTGAAAAATCAATGTTGTGGTAGGCGTCCGTGCCAATGCACAGAGCGTTACTTTGCCTCGTCTTTGTACCCTTTGAGTTCTCCTTGCCGAGCGCAGTGTTCAGAGTTATCTTCCCTTCTTTTTACCCGCATAACTCGTTATAAAAGGCCAACGTAGCTGAAATACCACGAACCGGTTTACCCTCGTGCCCAATATCACCTCGATATGCGCTCGTCAGCCCGAAAGCCTGCCTTGAAACGGAGAAGACTCAACTGTGCTATCGATCCAGGATGCCAGCCCGGTCGGGCGCTGACGGACAACTCCAACGTCGCTTCGACTCCGAATGCCCCGTCCTTGTCCTGGTGTGCGAAGCTCTCGTGCTCTACATGCCACCGCGCGCTCTCCGCGGCGATCCGGCCCGGTGTGGCATGTCCTTCTGTGTGTTCAAGGTGTGTTGTATTCTCCCCTTCCCCCTTGCGCTGCCGGGTTGACTGCCGGTGGCGTCGCTGAGCGGGATGGACGGGATACGAGGTACACGCGAAACCCCAGCCATTCATCTGTTCATGACTTCCTCACCTTCCTCACAGCCTACTGACACGCCGCTTACATAGGTGTTCTGCCCCGACGTGCGCCATCTGCGCACGGACATGTACATCGTATACCCGTCCTTCGTCCTTCCCGCCTACCCCCGCCCTCACGCGCTCGCCGTCCCCCTCCACCCACGTCGCTACGCCCGTCTCTCCCAAGCGCGCTGCGCTCTGCCTCAGCTACGCCACGATGAACTCCGATGCCTCCGTCGCGCTGCCCCCGCCCTCTGTCCCCTCCATCAAACGCAAAAAAGCACCGATCGATAAAGAAGACGTCGACGGCGATGGCGATCTCGACGGCGCTGGGCGCGATCACCTGTCCACGCACGGTGGCATCTGGGACGGTACGGAATCCATCGTCGTCCCCGGGTGTGGGCGCGTCGTGTGTCGCGCGTGTTGCGTCGAGAGCGTCCCCTGGTGAGTGCTTGTACCCTTGTTTCCGATCTTGCTTCTCGAACGCTGATCACGAGGATCGTGGGCGTAGCGATGGAAAGTTGTGCATCGATTGCTTTGCGCTCGTGTAGCTCTCGTTGGCGTCTTGCGTTCACGTCCGTGTACGCGTCGGATGGCAGACCTCGCCAGCGCGCCATATACCCGAATACATCGTGCTCGGATTTTCTCTCTATCACTGTCGTCTATGTTACCGATGCTCGCATTCATCCACTACTTTACCCCTGTAGCGCTCTGCTCGATGATATTGTATCTGTATTAATCAGGAATCGTTCATTGTTCTATGGGAGTGCTGAACTCTGGCTTAGCGGTGTGCTCTAGTATTTTTCGCTAGCCTCGACACGGCTCCATACTCCAAATCTGTTTAGCGCTGGTCTCATCCATGATATGAGCAAGTTGTATGCGGCTCTAGATAGTGCGCAGTTATCTACGGGCGACTCTACAACAGCGACCAACATCGAAACGACTAGTTTAGATATATACTTTCTTTTCTGTCCATGAAGCAGCCACAAGAGATCTGATATATTATGCCCAACACACTCGGTCGCTCTGTTTACAAGTTCAAGTCGAGGGGACTGCAACCCAGGTTGATGAGACCGTTCTGGAGAATCACGCGTACGCCATCATCGTCAGAGGCCACCCCAACACCGCGTTGATAACACGAAAAAAAAATGACGCACCTCGTAGATGTTGGAACAGCAGACGGGCTGCTGCTCGCACACCGCACCGGAGCCAAGTCCAATGGCGGTGATGGGAGAACAGCCGACGCCAACGAGGCCCTCGACGGGGTCGGTCAGGATGCTAAGCAGACCGAGGAGCTCCTGGGTGCCGCTGCTCGCCTGTAAAGGTGAGGGTCGAATTTCGAGTAAACGTCAGACCTGCACGGGCCGGGGAAAGGTGGGGCGAACGCACGTCAACGGTTTGGTTGCAGCACTGTTGAGCCCCGGTGTCACACTGGCTGGCGGGGACGGTGGTGGGTGTATCACTGGGAAAGGCGATGACACTTGCAGCGATGGCAAGGACGAGAGCGGATGAACGGACGAACATGACGATGTGGGTGCTGATGGAGACTGCAAGAATACGGAGACGTTGCGATCCTGGGGGATAGGCCTGGCGAGCGGACGCGGTTTTATATGTTCAGCGGGGAGTGGTACGATCCGGTACTGGACCACACCTCGACGACGGCGTCTTGGGTGCGTTTCTTTTTTCGAGTGCATACAGGACGGGGAGGAAGAGGCTTGGAGGGCACTCTGGGCGGATATAGCAATCCCATCACCCGCTGCGTCACGGTGATACGACTCCGAGGCTCCTGGAGCGTCGTCTCCTTGCACACCGTATTCCACGCGACAACATCAGCCAAGTGAGAAAACGCGGACGGCGGGCCATGTGGGTCTAGCCCGAGGCAACTCACTGGCATTGTCGCGGATGAGCGGAGATCCACACCAGTACGTCATCCAGTTAGTACGGTGATGATGGAGAAGCCTCCTTTGCAAGTGCGTCTTCGTCGTCAGGAGTGACCGCACCAAAGAAGACCCTTACTTTGGTAGGTATAATACTTGGGGCTATGTGCCAAGGAACCGGTTGAACCGTAGCAGCGTCGTCGTCAGGAAGAGGAAAACTCACAGAGAAGGGACTTGTGACTGCGAGTTTGATGAAAGGTACTGTGGTACAGCTGAAGATGAGTCAAGAAACATCCGAGCGATACACAGGTTACCAAGGCACGCCAAATGTGACACTGGTGACTGAGCGTTATACCAGCCTCCGGCAACATTCGTGTCCCAGCGCAATTTGAATCTGAAGACAGTGGTGGCACCACTATGGGGGTGTACAAGTACATGACATATGTATGGTTCATACATTCAAAGACCTACATGGATGAACGGAAGCCACTCGGTGAATGACGCGCCGCTGTTTCGAAGACGTCCGACAGCATCGTGCAGCGCTCGTGCAGCCTGCCGATAATCCGGCGTCGTGCCGTTCCGAAAGAGTTGCTCATACACGTCCTTGGCCACGCTAGGTGCAAGCCTATCGCTGATCGACCACATAGTACCAACGACTCCCCCGTAACCCGCAAACAACATTCCTGCAGCGATATGGATGGCCTCGTCAGAGAGAACCTGGTCGCCCGTCGCCGTCTGGCATGCGGAGAGAAAGGCGAGCCCACCGCGGGGACGTGACAAGGCAATAATATCAGATAGTTTCAAGCGGCGTCGATCAGCGAGGCAAAGTCCGCTTTGAGTGGGGTCCCTGGCGACTTGGACTCCGTGGCATGCAAAATGGACCCAGTCCGCTTCTTTCATCAGAGCAAGTACTTCCTCAACTGTTCCGACAGAGGACTCGAGGAGAATGGCTCGTGATGAAGGATAATTCTTGATCACAGTCCTAATGTGTTCCAACTCGGTGTCTACACCTGGGAGTCGGAATTGTCCATCTGATGGTGGCTGACGGACAGCAAGAAAGCGGAGATCGCTACCGTATGCGACACTGAGTTTGGGCGATGGAAAAAGAATGCTGAGAGTAGGGACGTATGACGAGACGACGAAATCGAATATTTTATGCCCAGGTTGCGAATACTGTGGGTCATAGAAACCAGCTGCATGAATAGGAAGAAACGTGAAGGGCCCAGTTGGGCACCAAAAAATGCGGGATAGGTCCCCAAGAGTCTGTTCCGAGAGATAGATGAATGAGTTGATTGGAATGTCAAATACCGACGTCACGTACCGAGAAACTCAGGGCATCCAGGACCGGTTTGACAACGCATTTCCACAGGACTGACAAAATAGATTCCCACTCGCTGGCATGCTCCTGTGGCAGATGTTCCCCCTCCCTTTTGTCACAGGGCACGGCATAGCGACCAAGCAAACTCTTCAACGAAGTTTGAAGATCCACGGACCTCCCGAGAGTAACATTGGGAAGAGGAACATGAATTACACCCTCCATGCTGGTGGAAACAATCAATGCATCGCAGCGGCTTTCTGCAGCATTGAGTATGACCACCGGTCCGGAGTGTGCTGAAGCACGAAGCTGAGAGAACTCTTTATGAAGGAGGAACCGCTCAAAACCTGGCAGCTCGCGGATCTCCTCTAGTAGTGTATCTCGCTCGATCGCCAGCTTCCGGTGTCTGTCAGTTACTTGTTCCAGAGACTTTGTCGCATTATACCCTGTACTGTGCGTCTGCACTGATGGAAAGGACAAAGATTTTTCCCGAGCAGCACCAGCATCCTCCAATGCAGCTGACAGCTGCTGGAGTCTATTGGCATGATCAGGATGCACAGCCGACAACTCGTCATAGGAGCTGCGAAGCTGAAACAGTTCTCCCCAAACGATCGAGCGTCCTTGCTCGAGCCACTCCACAGCAGTTTCCGGGTGTCCAAGGTCGAGAGCTGCTGCTGCTGCTTCCCGCACCAAATCAGCACCTTGGATGAGTTCACGGTAACGATGTGAAAGGGAGAGCCCTATCCATGCAAGTTGAGGAAGGAGACCAACTGCAACAGAATATGCACGAAGGAGAGAGTGATGCCGAAGCTCTCGAGCAAGTGAAGTCCAACCCTGTGACGCACGAAATCGAATGGTAGTAGGGCCGGTGGAGGCACAAGCTGCCTGCGAGTACAGTGAAATTGCTTGCTCGAGGTCACTTGAATCTCTACGGTGCTTAAAACGTGCGCCAAGGCAGATAGCGAGGTTCTGCAAGTAGGCTGGTTTGTGAGGGTGACCATCAGGGGTGAGGTCAACCGCATCGCTACGCCTTGAAATCGCTTGCTCGAGGTCACTCAGCTCGCTGAGGTGCTCGAAACGAGCGAGGAGGGAACTACCAAGGTTGCTCAGATAGGCAGGTTTGTCGGGGTGACCATCGGGCGTGAGGTCAACAGCATCCCTGTGCCTCGAAACTGCTTGCTCAAGGTCACTTGGCTCCCCGAGGCGATTGAAACGAGTGTCGAGGGAACTTCCAAGGTTGTTCAAGAAGGTAGGTTTGTCGGGGTGACCATCGGGCGTGAGGTCAATAGCATCCCTGTGCCTCGAAATCGCTTTTTCGAGGTCACTCAACTCGCCGAGGCGCTGGAAACGGGTGAAGAAAGAATTGGCGATTTTGTTCAGATGGTGGTATTTGTTGGGGTGACCGACAGGGGTGAGATCAACTGCATTCCCGTGCATCGAAATCGCTTGTTCGATATCACTCGGCTCTCCAAGGCGCTCGAAACGAGCTCTGAAGGAGCTGCCGAGGCTGGCCAAGTAGCTGGGTTTCTCGGGGTGATCATCAGGGGTGAGGTCAACAGCATCCCTGTGCCTCGAAATTGCTTTTTCTAGATCACTCAGCCCGCCGAGGTACCGGAAACGGGTAACGAAAGAATTGCCGAGGTTGTGCAGGCGGCTAGGCTTGTCAGGATGTCCATCGGGGGTGAGGTCAACCGCATTCCCTAGCATCGAAATTGCTTCCTCGAGGTCACCCAGCTCTCCAAGGTGCTCGAAACGACTTTTGAGGGAACTTCCGAGGCTGTTCAAGTAGTTGGGTTTGTCAGGTTCACCATCAAGGGTGAAGTCAACAGCAGCCCTGTGCCCCGCGATTGCTTGCTCGAGGTCACTAATCTGCCCAAGGTGCCGGAAACGGATGAGGAGGGAGTTGCCGAGATTGCTGAGATTTTTGGATTTGTCGGGGTGACCTTCGGGAACTAGGTCAACTGCATCCCTGTGCCTCGAAATCGCTTGCTCGAGGTCACTGAGATCCCCCAGGCATTGAAACCGAACGAGGAAGGAGTTGCCGAGATTGCTGAGAAGGCGGTGTTTGTGAGGGTGACCATCAGGAATGAGGTCAACAGCTTTCCCCTGTATTGAAATCGCTTGCTCAAGGTTACCCGTCTCCCCGAGGCGCTCGAAACGAGCTTTCAAGGAGTTTGCAAGGTTGTTCAAGCAGATGGGCTTGCTGGGGTCACTGTCAGGGATGAGGCGAACAGCATCCCTGTGCCTCGAAATTGCTTGGTCGAGGTCACTTAGCTCACCGGATTGCTGGAAACGGCGGAGGAAGGTGTTGCCGATATCATTTAGACGGTGGGGTTTGTTAGGGTCATCGTCAGGAAGAACAGCATCCATGAGACTCGAGTTTGCTTGCTCGAGGTCACCTGGCTCGCCGAGGGCACTGGGTCTCGGTAATATTGATTGTGCTGGTTGCTGTCGGATGCTTAAACAGCACCCCATCCTGCTGAAAACAGAGATGACAGATGTCGATGGATGCCAGCGTGAGAGCCAATGGAGTGGGTTTAAGTGCACGTTCACCTCCGCAGCGCCTGATGGGGTTTGCATGGGGCCTGAGCACTGCACATGCCAGAATTTCAGTTACGAAGCACAGCGGCGAAGGGTGCGCAGTCCATGGTATGATATACTTCATCTCATTGAAACTTGAAGCAGCCCAGTGCGCATGACAATTTTACAGGCCATCAAGCTCCTGTGTTTTGCGGACGTGGTGTTGCAGTGTGGAGTGGGCACCATGCATGGTTTGGAGTTTGACACCAACCCCGCGCCTCGGAATTGCGGCACGACTTGGATGTCCGACTTCGAACCAGTAGGCCTCATCGATCATCAGTGGATCCTTCAAGCCATTAGTCCTCAAACATTTCGTCTTATACTCAACCTCGCGTTCTGTCGCGTCGTATACATATATCACATGCGGCTCTTTCCTTCACCCCCAGTAGCGTGAACGAGTCAACATTGTGGTGAACAGTGGTCAAACCCCCACCGTCCATTCCATCGATGCGTGTTTCCGTCATTCGTGTCCTCCGAATATGTGTTTGACATATAACGACACAATGGCCGCTCTTGTATCCCATGAAGCTTTCTACGTACGGCGTTACTATATCCTGCACCTAGGACCACACTGTCCTCCCCAGTCAGTTTCATTTTAGGACGTCAAGCTACGCTCAGGCACTCGCCTTGCGTGCTTCTGCGCAACAAGCTAGTCGTCGCCCCTTTGCTTTTTCGGCCTTCTCCAACTGCTGCCGCACCTCGGTGTTGGTCATTACCGACTGTACCACCACGATCTTTGTGTGAAGAGAAGCATCTGTTCTTCCAATGTTTTCTGGTGCGACTCTGCTTCGCTATGAGACATTCCCATTCTCACTGACTTCCTCAATCGGTCAATCCAGGAGCAGCGACATGGTATTTGCTACAACGTCAGCTGAAAGTATGGTATGTTTAGTGAAGTATCAAGAGGTATATGTACGAGTGATGTACAGACGATAGCTGCTACCCGAGAAAACGAATAGTTGTAGTATGAATGAGAAATGTCAGACGAGCCAAGAGCACCGGGACGAAGGCAAAGAATGGGCATTGTAGGGTAAGTTCGCGAGCCCGCTCTTGTTCCAATCCGCTGTACATGTGGACTCATCGCTCAAGACCTCGTTCCATAATCGGGCGTTGGACATGTGCTTGTGTTTGATCAAAGGTCCGATTCCGCTTGGAGTGGGGGTCGGGGGTCTTTTCTGGTCTCTGTCACGGTCGTGCTGTCAGCTGTGGGTCCTTGAGCTGCGAGTCGTATCGCGATTCTTGTTGGACTATTGTCTCGTCATCAAGAAACGGCAGTTTCTCTCACTTGGCCCGTCACGACTTGAGCTTTGCGGGTTCGACTGTTTCGAGTTCACGGGGCAATACGGATGGGTATGGTGTGCACGTGTACCTTGCATCCTCGATGTGTGCGGCAGTGAGGCTTAACTCGGAGGTCCATCCCATGCATCTTCAGAGCGTAGAGTCCCTTGCGGGCAGGTTCGTCACTACTTCCATCCGCGCTCGACAGACAGCATTGGATCGCGCCATGTAAAGGCAGAAGACCCATTGAACTGGTTGGCTCCTGAGAATAATCAGCATATCAAGTGACTAGAATAAAACCACGTAGAACGCACGAGACATTAATTGCTTGCGTTGACAGCGATATCGACCAAGGCATCCAAACTCCGCCTAAAGGAGTCTCTTCGCTCCACTGCGCAATGGAAGATACTCCCCGTCAAATTTGTGTTTCTTTAAATCCTCCGACCCCCCTTGGCATCGATCAGTCTCTCCTTCAATACCCCTCCCGTAAACGCCCTATCAATGACGACAATACAGACTCTCCCCCCTTCAGCCCCTCCAATCCGCAGCTCCAGTCCCGTGGAAAAGGGAAGTCTGTCTTTCGAAAGCGCACCATTGAAGCCAACATAAAGACGAAGAAAATGTACACCCCTTACACGCTCCGTACTTCAACTCAGCCTCCTGAGCTGCGGTTCGCGATGAGATCGTTAGGTAGAACATCTCACACCTCACTGACGCTCGAGGACGTGGTTGAGGTTAGTTCTTCGTTCCTATACTAATGACATGTTCAGATGTCCATTCCGAATCAGGGGAAAGAAGTCTTCAAAAGTGGCCTATCACAGATGCCCAAGGAGGTCTTCGATAAATTTCGCATTGCCAAACTCGCATCCAGGGACTGCATTGTCTCCCGTATCTCTACAACCCTTCGTGAGGTCGATGCCTTGGAAAAGATGAGAGACGTCCTCTTCGAGATTCACAAGCACGATGGAGACCAGCTAGCTGCTGCTAGCGAGGGGCTGGAGCACTTCATGGAAGAAGCAGAAGCGCACGGCGGTGATTTTGAGGATGATGTAGCCTATCACCATGCTGTCTACGCCGACGAGTTAGCAGCATTGACGGTTACCAACACGCAGCTGAACCACATGTTCAGTCAGTCAGACCCCACCTCCGATGAATCAGATTCAGACATCTCTGATGACTTGGTATACGACGACGACGACGACGACGATTGTGATTCCCCTGACGGCTGCCTTCATGAAGATCATGAAGATCGGGCCGAATGATAGTACGTTGTTCTCCTAAGAAGATAGCAAACTACTCAATTTTATTAGTTTAGGCGGAAATGGACAGGATGTACATATATTACGTTGCAATTCACCAGTTTGTTCCATACTTGGGCGTTGGATGCGTGTTTTTGTTTGATCACCAAAGGCCTAAGCCCGCTTGGACTGGAAGTCGGAGGTCTTTGCATCACTTCTGCCGTGCTGTCAGCTGTGGGCCCTTGAGCTGTTCTGGCTGCGCGTCGTATCGCGATTCTTGTTGGACCATCGTCTTGTCACCAAGAAATGGACGTTTTGTGGCGGTTTCTCCCACTTTTCCCCGTCACAACCTGGCACTTTCAACGGGTTCGGAACCTTTCATTTTGCAAACGACCCGCGATCTATGGGCGCCTTCAAGTTTGTGGATCGCCGCCTTCTCGGGTGTGTGGTTGCGTTCGACTCATTCGAGCGCGGTCCGAGTTTGTCCCGATGGCACACGGCGACCACGCAAGGACACGTGGTGACCTTCGCCACCAAGTACTTCGAACGGTCACTCATCGCACTCGAATTCATAAACACGTGAGTTTCCTGTCATCCTCACGATCATCCGAGTCTTTGCTGACATCTCACGTCCCATGGCTACAGCTACCATCCAGACGAGGCGAGCTTCCTCACGGCTTACCCACAAGCTGAGAGGGGCATACCGCTCTCCTTCATGCCATCAATGCCGCACGACGGGAGCGAGGCGAGAGGGAAACGCGACCACCTCGAGACCGCCGTCGACGCCGTGTTGCGTCTGCTATCAACACCTCCGCTACTGCCGTCATCGCACCGTCGTCCAAGTGGCTGTCATGACCCATGAGTCACTGTCGATTCTCGTGCACTCGCTACCTAATACCTATCTATTAGCCCCATCGTCTGATCCGTTTGCCGCTGTCGGTTACCTTATCACTCCCACTCCACGAGTAGCCTGCTAGCTAATACCTGGCACTACTAGTTCATCATCGCCCTGTCTCGTAGTGGCATACTCTCACACCACTCCCCTATAATATTACCACCCTGTGACAGCCGTTCGTACATGTCGCCACTCTCCCGTAGTATATACTGCGATTCACGTTTTTGGTTTTGTCCCGTTCTCGAGACGAGCGCCAGCGCCAGAAGCGACTGATCAAGAGCACAATCGCCCGCCGAGGGGTCGCTGTCCGAAAACGGCAGGCGAGGAATCCCAAGACGGACGTCAGCCAATGAGAGCGCGCACCGCTTAGTTCATGCCCGACACGGAAAAGTCCGGTAGTGCGACAGCGTGCCAGAAACCTCGTCAAGCAAGGTGATTCACACCTCGACGACAATGTCCGCGTCTTTCTTGTTGCGCTCGACGTTACCCAAAACGTTCGCTTCTACTACCGGGCGCCATGTCTTGCGATCGGCGCTCCAAGGTAACACCTGTCGCTGCATCTCTCAGAGTATGTATGTATGCTCACGTGCGGTCGTAGCGAGACGTGCTGCCAGCTCGACGGCCCAATACGTTCCCGGCGGACGTAAGTTCAGCGCTCTTTAGCATCGTTCATGTCTTCATGCGTCACGACATTCAGCGATCTACAAGGGCACCGTCAACGACCCAACCACCTTCCCTCCTCCCTCAAAGACCCACGGCTCCTACCACTGGGCGTTCGAGCGCCTCCTGTCTGCAGCATTGCTGCCCATGACTGCGGCAGCATTTGCAACGTCTGGCACGGCTTACCCCGTCTTGGACGGTCTCTTGGGTGTCTCACTCGTCATGCACAGTCACATCGGGGTATGCAATGTCAAACTGCTTTCATCGCTTTATATCACTGACTGCTCGGAGTGCAGTTCGATTCCGTAGTTGTGGACTACCTCCATAAGCGCAAGTTCCCCATCCTTGGTCCGTTGACCACCTGGACGCTCCGAGCCGCGACCGTCGGCGTTTTGGTCGGCGTTTACCAGTTCAACACGAATGACATTGGTAGGTTTTCCTTCACGGTCGTGCGAGTTGTTGGGAACTGAGTCCCACACTAGGTCTGACGGAGATGATCACCAAAGTTTGGGCCGCGTAGATCCTAGGTATTCTTGGCTCATTTCGATCGTTGTTTTCCGAGATAACTTGGCCGACATAAGAATAAAAGATGATGGCGAGCTGGACGATCGAGAAAAGGGTGGGAATAACGAAATTTGAGAGCGCGATACGGAAGAGGAATCGCAAGCGGTGGGCCGACGTCGCCTAGAAAGCTTGTGAACAACATGGGAGAGCAAAAATAGCATTTTCTTGCGCTGTACAGCGCTGCTACAACTACTGTGGCATTCACTGATGGTCCTCTGGCCGTCCAGGCTCGTCACTACTCCCATCAGCACTCGACAGATTGCATTGGATCGCGCCATGTCCATGCAAAAAGACAGAGGATGTCGAGTTCCACCGTTGATTCTGATGTTCCGCAGTTTGGCAAACGGTGAAAGATCCCAGTGACTCGGTTTCGGCGGTCCTGCTATGCCTCGTGTCCCTCTAACAATCATGATGCCGCGGCGCGTCGCATGACTGTCCATCTAGACTGTCCAGATCGTGTCACGAACCATGGCCTCTTCGGGGTTCGCACCGTCTGTCCTGGCTTCGGTGGTCAAAAACGCTTGACGTGTCACTGCTCGTTCCCCTCGGACGTACGCGCGCATCTCGGAATCACCGAGGAACCTTTGCCTTTCCAAAGGGCCCGCGACCTATGGACGCCTTAAGTTTATGGATCGCCGCCTCCTCGGGTGTGGTTGCGTTCAACTAACTCGAAGGCGGACCGAGGGGCCTTTCGAAGCGACTTGTGACCCGCGCGCACTGTTGAGTTTCGCGACGCTCGTTCCGTGGGTGCAACAAGGACGATCGCACGACGAGCTACCGTTTGTACACAACCGACCGTGACACCATTTTTTGGGTTGGTAGTAGGAGAAACCACACCTTGCACCCGAGCGCGTCTGGAGCGACGTATCCCTGCTCTTGCAGGTGTCTTAATCTCCCGCGCGTAGCGAGCTCTGCAGAGGTGCCAGATCTTGTCAGTAACGTGTCCTCCCACCGTGACGATGGAGAGCAAGACCGTTTTCACCAAACTGCTGGGTATGTCGACTGGGCGGTCGCCCGAGAACGACGTACGAACGTACGGCGACTAGGGACGCTCGTACTATGTGGACGCGTTGTTCAGCATCGTCCCGACCTACGGTGTAGGTTGCACATCGGTGCTGCAGAACTCATAAAGCGTACGGGTCCGCCATCGACGTGTTATATTGTCGACGTTGAACGAGAGGTTGATGGTGTATGCTCGGTGGGCATGTTCTTGAAGACCTTCCGAGAGATGTGGAGGGGCGTTGAAGAGAAAGGAAGGGGGTGAATCACGATGCGAGAGCGTGTGGTGAAGAGCGAGAATTTATACGGTATAGAGGCTGACCCTGACAATTGGAACTCGGTCGACGTCAGCCTCCAGTCAGTCACGAACTGGTTGTTAGTACAACTGGATAAAGTGCCTCGGGCACAGACTCGGTCTGAATGATTTCGTAGACCCGCTTTCAAACTAAGTTGGAGGTTAGGAAGCTTATCCTCGGTGGCTGTGCTGAGCTCGGAGTTGGCCGAAGGGGGATAAGATGAGCTTGCGTGGCTGACGACATGGCTCATCCTTGGACATGTCGGACAACGGTCGCGGAAACACGCTCGGCGGTGGACCTGCGTCAGATCCACCGCCATCGACATGGGGAAGACCCTCTGCACCACGTCTTGGTCGCATCGGCGACTGGAGTAACAACGCCCCCTCTCGCCCCAGCTCGGCCAAGTAACGCTCTCGACCTCGTCTGTATCGTGGCCGTACTGACAAGCGCATACAGCTCTGGACGCTTTGCGACGCTGTCCTCGCTCGCCTCTTCGAATGCGGGTCCGCCGCGTCCTCCGATCGCTCACGATGAGGACAACGACGACGACGACGGACCGCCGCGCGAAGGCGAGAGCTGGTTTGCGGGCGGAGAGAGAAGGTGCGCATATACGTGCCTATATGCTTTCTACGGACGGTGACCTCTTTCGATCAGCGGTATCTCTGTACAGAATCCGAACGCGCGCGAAAACGTGCCGGGTGGCAGGATGGTTCAAGATATCTTGCGGCGTGCTGCCGAGTACGTCGGATGGTTCGCGACGAGCGAGTGCTGATGTAGCGTTACAGGACGTCTGCTGCGCGTGCGTCTGAGCCGCTTACTGCGGAGCAACCGTCGAGTGCGTTGTTCAGTGGTGGTGGATATACGTTGGGGAGCGACGACGTAGACAGCACGTTCATCCCCGATCCGGACGGACAGCAAGGTGATGGTGATGATGTCTCACGGTCGACTCACGCTGACGCGCCGTCAGACAATGAAGAAGAAGAGGCTGCTCAGCGCAATATCACATTTTGGCGGAACGGGTTCAGCATCGAAGGGGGCGAGTTTTACAGCTATGCGGATCCCGAGAACGAGCGGTTGCTGGCAGAGATCAACACGGGGTATGATGTGTGATGCTCGTTTCGCAGGCGATGCTCACGCGTGTGTTCATAGTCGTGCGCCGGTGTCGGTGTTGAACGTGAGACCGGGACAGCCTGTGGAAGTGATCGTGTCGAAGCGGACAAACGAAGACTATGTGGCCGAGAGACGACCGTTTGGTGGATCTGGGAACCGACTTGGGTCGCCTGTGCCGGTCGTGACGAGCATGCCGGGGTCGTTCCCCATTGCACCGCCGGTTCGCACGGAGAGGGCGAGCGCAACGACGGTCACGGTGTTCGATGTCGATCAGACGCAACCGACGACGACGGTGCAGATCCGGCTGGCAGACGGGACGAGGTAGGTGGTGCGAACAAGGTAGATGGCGTGGCTGACGTCGAGCGAGCAGGATCCCGTGCCGGATGAATCTGACACACACGGTCGGGGACATTCGCAACTTTATCAATGTGTATGTGGTTTGGCTGTAGGGTGAACGGACGCTGACAGCAGACCAGGTCGCGTCCCGAGAACGCGGGACGGGTGTACACGATCGGGACGACGTTCCCGAACCGGACGCTGGACGAGGAGCGTGAGACGGTCGGGGGAGCGGGACTGGCGAACAGCGTGGTGGTGCAGAGATGGGTATAAAAGGAAATGTATTCTCACGTAGGGTTGTGATGATTTTTGGCCATCGTCGCTTTTCTTCGTCATCATGGCGCCGTTCACGAAACCAGAGGCGATCCTGAAACAGGCAGAGGGGCTCGTCTCCGTCGGACAGACGCATGCAGCCCTGCAGTCGCTCACGGAGATGTTCTCCTCGAAGCGCTTCAGGTCGACGCCCCTCCCAGCGCTCGAGCCCATCCTCCTCCGCTTCGTCGAGCTCTGCGTCGACATGCGCAAGGGCAGGACAGCAAAGGAGGGCCTCATGCAGTACAAGAACATCGCACAGAACTCAAACGTCGCCTCCATCGAGGTCGTCATACAAAAATTTATCGCACTCGCAGACGCAAAGGTCCACGAGGCACAGGAAAAGGCAGACAAGGCCGTCGCAGTCGATGTAGACGATCTCGAGGCGAGCGAAACACCAGAGAGCATCCTCCTCGGCGCAGTCAGCGGCGATCAGACAAAGGATCGCACAGATAGAGCCCTCGTCACACCCTGGCTCAAGTTCCTCTGGGAGAGCTATCGCACATCCCTCGAGACCCTCAAAAATAATGCCCGTCTAGAGGCCATATACCAGGTGAGCAACCCCACGCCCTGATACACCGCACCGTCCAATCCCCTCCGTTAGCAAGTCGCACAGCAGGCCTTCCGCTTCTGTCTCAAGCACCAGCGCAAGGTCGAGTTCCGTCGCCTCTGCGAGACTCTCCGTCTTCACCTCTCCAACGTCGCCAAGTATGCACACCAGGCCCACTCCATCAACCTCTCCGACCCAGAGATCCTCCAACACCACCTCGATACCCGCTTTGCACAGCTCAACACCTCTGTCGAGCTCGAGCTCTGGCAAGAGGCCTTTCGCTCCGTCGAAGACGTCCACAACCTCCTCACCATGGCAAAAAAAGCACCCCGCCCCGCCATGATGGCGAATTACTATGAGAAACTCACAAAGATATTCCTCACCAGCGGAAACTCGCTCTATCATGCCGCAGCTTGGGGACGCTACTATGCCATCGTCACCAGCATAGGAGGCAGGTCCGACGAGGAAATGAGCCGCCTCGCCGGTCAGGTCCTCGTCAGTGCCCTGGCCGTCCCCGTCGGCCTCCATGGCGACGAAGACGACGGCCGGTCCAAGAGCACACGACTCGCTGCCCTGCTCGGGCTAACAAAGGCACCCACCCGGGCCGGTCTTCTCAAGGATGCCGTGAGTGTCGCTCCCTCCAGGCACGCCCCTGTACTGACCCTGCCTAGCTCTCGAGGGACGTCCTCCGCCTCTCCCCAGCCCCGATCAAGGCCCTCTACAATCTACTCGAAGCCTCGTTCGACCCCCTCACCCTCTGTGCTTCCACCGCGCCCATCCTCTCCACCCTCTGCGCCAGCGACACCCCTTATGCGGGCTACCGCCCCCTCCTCTCCCGTGCCCTCCTCTCCCGCCTCCTCTCCCAGCTTTCCCAGGTCTACAGCACCCTCAAAGTGAGCGCCCTCCTCGATCTCGTCACGCCCCTCGACGACTTTGGCCCTGAACAAGTCGAGGCTTACCTCATGGGCTGCGCACGCCGTGGCGAGCTCCGCATCCGCGTCGACCACGCCACCGAGACCATCTCCTTCAGCGACGAACCCTTTTCCCACACCGACGAGTCCAACGTCGCAGGCCCAAGTACCCCTTCGCCGCGCGACACCACCATCCAACCCTCGTCGGCCGACCTCGTGCGTACCCGCCTGAGCACGCTCGCGACGGCCCTTCACCGTGCCGTGCGCGTGATCGACCCTGAGCCAGTGCCTTCCCCCGAGGAACATGCCGCCCGCCAAGCCGCCCAATTCGCTGAGCTCGTCGCCGCTGCCAACGCCGAACGCCGCGCTCTTTCCCTGCGCAAAGCCCTCGTCGCGCGCCGCAGAGAACTCCTCTCTGAGCTGAGCGTACGCAAGGAAAAGGAAGAGGCGTCCCGCCGCGCGGAGCTCACACGCACCAAGATGCTCATCGAGCAGCAAAAAGAAAAGGAGGACGCCAAGAAGAAGGAGGTCGAACGTGCCAGACGGGAGATCGAGACGATCAGGTCGGAAGAGGCCAAGAAGCTCGCGCAGGACTTGATGAAGCGCGGCGGGCTCAAGGTGTCGATCGCGGTGCGTCGCAGTCACGTCTTTTGACGAACGTCGCTGACCCCCTTCTAGGACATGGAAGACTTGAGCAAGGACCGACTGATGCGTCTCCAAGTCGAGCAGCTGGAAAAGGAGAAAAAGGACCTCCACGAGCGTCTGCGTATCGCGGCCAAACGGATCGATCACGTCGAGCGTG
>QGOI01002640.1:0-47588 GCA_003313885.1 Boletus sp. MG55
AAGTCCTATCGAGGGAGTTGGCCAGGCTCGCAGAGGCAACTGTGACGATACTCGGGCGCGACCCCGGATAGATTGGTTGCGTAGTGGGGTGCACGAGTGGGGAGGAGGGAGGCTTCCTACTCGAGAAGAGGGTGGATGGAGGAAGGAAGGGGGGAAATTCCCACAGGTGGTGCGAGGCCCTTTCGAGCACCCGCGTGCACATTTTGCGCTGCCGCATGCGCATGCCAACGTGGGATCGCTCTTCGCCATCCATACGACAGGATTCGATGAAGCGACACAGACACATCACCGACTGCATTGAGAGGCTGGCGGGTTGCAGCATAAACCGGTGAGTTATCCCACGGTTATGTGGTGGCCGTTACAGTTGTGGCGGCAAATGCCGGTGAGTTGACGCACAAAAAAGGAAATTACAAGATGAAAAAAAGGAAGGAGTTTCCCCGGTGAGTTATCCCACGACTTATGACCCCAGAGAAACCTTGTCAAGCAAGGTAATTTACATAAAGTTTAATTATGCATGCGCACAATTGTACTACCAAATTTATTTCCTATTTATGTAAGCTAATATTCAGGACAAGCCAACACCGTGACTGAGCGCTCATCCATAGTACTTCAAGCTTCAAGAAGTTTCAAGTTCCAGTCCACAAATTTTGATCGAGAAACTTTCAAGTGTTCTTGCTGCGCAAACGTCAACTTATATTACAAGTGGGGTCTTTACGTTTGGGACATCATTTTCACCCAACTTAAATTCTGCAAAACGCGTGGCGTTAACACGATCATGCACTAATTATAAATGCGCTGCGGGGCTTGCTGCGGGGAAACCAAGCGTACTATTTGTGCCCCTCGACCCTGTACTCCCACGATCCTCGTCGTGTCTGAGTGTCGTGGACGGGTATGGAGTCTACGGGAAAAAGTACGTACCAGTGATTGACGAGTGCTTATAATAACCATCCGCCGACTTCCAGATCGCTCGAGAACGACCGAAATCCGCAATCATCACCCAATATATTCGGTCTCCTTCGCCAAGGATGGCGAGCAGGTATTGAGCGGTGGTAAGGAAGGGATGCTTCGGGGATGGCGAGTAGACGACGGACACGAGGTTGGTGAAGCGATTCAAGCAGGGGATGAAATCTGGGCTGCTGCGCTATCACCGGATGGTAAATGGCTGGTGTGTGGGCTCGTATCGTGGGGGCCGCCGACCGCAGGGGTGTGGGATGCGGAGACTCACGAAAAGGTCCTGGACGTCAAAGATCACAGAGATGCAGTACAGTCAGTCGATGTCTCTTCCGACTCAACGAAATTTGCCACGGGCGGGCGTGACAGGGTCGCGTTTATTTGGAGCATGTCCTCGGGCGAACGGCTCGTCGGGCCGCTATGGCACGACAATGATGTGGTGGCAGTGCGATTCTCTCCAAACGGTGACCGCCTCGCCACCGCTGCGGTCAACACGTCGATCCGGGTCTTTGACAGTGGCAATGGCCAGCAGCTGTTGGACTTCCCATTCCCATTCAAGCTTTCCGTATCCTCGCCACTCGCCTGGTCTGCCGACAGTCGCCACATTTTCGCTGTCTCCTTCAAAGAAGCTAAATGTTTCGATGCGTCTTCAGGGTCCTTGCTCCGTGCATGGTCTGTTCCTGACGGTGCATCCAATGCCTCTTCTTCTATCGCCTTATCACCCAATCAGAAGTTTATCGCCGTCGCCGCACACAGGTCACTATCTTTCTGGGATGCCTTCACGCGCAAGCAGATTGGCCCTATTATCGAGCACAGCAGTTGGGTTCGGTCCTTGGCATTGTCTCCCAACAACGACTACATTGCTACCGGTGAAGAAAACGGGAAAATTACTTGGCGGAGTCTTCGTGATATCCTTCCGGAATGGTACTTCCAGGCAGATGTAAGTGATTCCACTCGTGGAAACAGGCAAATCTGAAATATCGTGATCCAAGCCCATTGTTTCCTCGTATCGTAAGTATAGTCAGACATCCATTGTTCGTTTTTTCTGATCATTTCACTCTCGCAGCTTCCCATTTGCCGTACATGGATATCGATCGCGACGTATTCAAATTCTGGACGCAGGGTAACTTGGCTCGCACCGAAGAACTTTTGACAGAAAAAATCCTATGTCCCGCAGATTCTTCTCACCACGTACATGCGCTCGCTCACCGTGCTCTCATACGGTCACGTTCGAATCAAGACAATATGGCCATCGACGATGCTGCCCAGGTAATGCTATGATCCCTTATATTCGTGTTTACTCAACTTCATTCAAGTCCATCAAACTTCTGCCGACCGTTGTCGGACATATAGCAAGGGCTATTTCTCTCATCCAACAGAAGGATCAAGACCTGACGATGCAGGCGTTTGACGTTGTGTTTCGTGATTCCTCTCCAAACGAGGAGAACTGCAGGTTTCTCTTGCTAATTAAGGCATGTCATTTCAATGTCATGTCATCATGTCGAGCAAACATTATTTTCTCTTCAGGCGATTGTCTTGTTCATCTCCGGAAATATTCCTATTGCTATATCACGTGTGCAGGATCTCATGGTGACTGCGGATAGCGACGCAATGTACTGTTGTCTTCAAGTACGTTCCCGGTGGATTGACGATCCATGTCCATCATCTCTGACGTTAGGTACAGGTCCTCGGAAGCATGTATTTGCAGCAAGGAGACTATGTGCGCGCCATAGAGTCGTTGGAGCGTGCAGAGAATATAGCCCCATCCGAATCAAACCCTCACCTGATAACAATCTCACTCGTATGTTGCTGTCTGTTCTGTCGCGGGGTGTAGATTGATTTCCGGAAGATATTCGGATGGAACTTCGACGGACTCGAGATCACAGTCCAGAAACACTCGTGCGAAGCCCTCTACTCCGCCGGCCGCACGCATGAAGCTACCGAGGCCCTGCTCAAAATGATGACGACCATGAACAAAGAGGCTCGAACGATCAATGCTCTTGCCGATTGGAATTCCGGTGAGTTGTGACCGTCGAATCCTGGAAGGTGGAAGTAGATCCGAGTGTGGTGATCAGATTTCACACAAGAGTGTGTCAAGAAGTTTGAAACCCATGGCGACGAAGCCATGAATGCCAAGCAATACGACGAAGCGATTTCACACTATACTGCTTCGTTATCTCTCAATTCCCCTTCTCCCGTTAGTCTCCTCGTTAAGCGAAGCAAGGCACGAGCCCAGAAGAAGATGTGGGAAGGTGTTTTGGAAGATGCAAACGAAGTATTGCTTTCGTCTATCATACATTAGGTGATCCTGATGATGCGAACCATCCAGGTAATTCAACTAGACTCTTCGTATCTTTGGGGCTACGAAACGAAACATGCAGCACTTCTCAGCTTGAAACGATATGACGAGGCTGTTGACGCATTCCGCAATATGCTCTCGGCGATTGAGCAATCACCTGACAAAGAGACACGCCGTGAGTGTATCCCCCTCAACACTGACTGGAGAATTGACGCTGCTTTACAGGTATTCGCGAGAAGTATGTTTCGCCCTCCGACACGGAGTCGGCCATCGACACTATCGCTCGTGGGATCTTCATGATATGCCCCCTTGTTCTCATCGACGTCGAGACGGGATGTCTATGTGACGGATCAGAACGAATGCGCCTATTCAAGTCTGAACTGGTATTCAAGGAGCTTGTTTCATCGATGACGAGGAAGATAGATGAGGCACGGATCCTACGAGAGGTCGCAAAGTATTTCCAATATGTGACGTTGTCGCATGTATGGCAAGGGAGGGAACCCTCATTGCAGGACGTCATCTCGGTCGAGTCAATCCAGAACCTGGACCCGTCGGAACTGACTGACAAGCTGCGCAAATTCTGCTCAGTGGTCCGCGAGGAAGGATATCGGTGGGCATGGAGCGACACATGCTGCATAGACAAGATGATCAGCACCGTATTGAACAAGTCGCTCACGCTGATGTACATGTGGTATGAAGAATCGGCCGCGACGCTCATCTATCTCGCGAGCGTGGCATCTCCTTCATCCCTTGGCGATCTCACGAACAGTATCTGGATGACAAGGGCTTGGACACTTCAAGAACTCCTCGCCTCAAAGGTGGTCCGATTTTATGACAGGGATTGGAAGCCATACATCAAAGATGAACGTGCCAATCACAAAGAGTCCCCGGAGATCATGGGGGAGATTGCGAGAGCCATCCAAGTCTCCCCTGAGACCATCACCACTTTCCATCCTGATGATTTTGGGGTGCGAGAGAAGCTACGACTAGCTTCGACACGCAATGCGACGCGGGAGGAGGATGTCGCCTACTCTCTAATTGGTATATTC
The DNA here is from genome assembly GCA_003313885.1 of Boletus sp. MG55. Classification (NCBI taxonomy): domain Eukaryota; kingdom Fungi; phylum Basidiomycota; class Agaricomycetes; order Boletales; family Boletaceae; genus Boletus; species Boletus sp. MG55. Next base: position 4,300 of record QGOI01002640.1, read on the forward strand.
AAAAGTGACATTAAGCCGAATTACGGAGATAGAGAGAAGGCACTCGGCCAACTCCTCGAGGAGATCGTCACTCGTTCTGGCGAAGTGACAGTCCTTGACTGGACTGGCAAGTCTTCGCCATACAACAGCTGCCTTCCCATCACACTTGCTGTTTATAGCCAAACGCCGCGTGCTTCACCAGTCATTGGAGATGCCGAAATGGATGCGCAGGTTGCGGAATTACGAAGCTCACTTTCTGAAACGGACGCTATGCTTATCTATGACCGGATCACTCGTTTACCTCCAGCACACTTCGCTAGCCGCCGGTTATACCTCCCGTGCATCGTCTTTCCAGTGAAGAAGCTCAGTGTACAAGATATCGGAAGTGGTCAAGAGGACCTTTACCGAGCCCGCATGTCAGGCATTGGCCAGGTGGAATTTCGGACATCGGACAGGCTCTCGCTGAAGGAGCCCCACAAGCTTGTTCTGGTGCATCCGTGGGTTCGCGGTCTGCGTGGCCCACTTGACAGGCTCGGTTGGGATAGTTCGTCGGATGATGAGTCCGACTCTGATTGGAGTGCAGAGACCGAGTATGCTTCTGCGCCGAGCTCGCCGTTGCATGCTGTACCCGTCGCCAATATGGACGGCTATACTCGGGCGTTGCGGCTCACCGTTCGTCTACAACAATCATTCCACGCGCTGTTGTTGCAGCAACAGCCCAATGGAGAATTCAAGCGAGTCGCTGCTGAGCACGAGATCGTTGTGCCAGGACTCGACTGCCGGATCAACTTTGCTAAGGAAGTCCGTACTGAAGTCTTGGAAATATTGTGATGTGGGGAATACATGCTTCTATCACTTGATTCACCCATGTTACGTTGTTGTCGCTTTGTTGTCTCGTCTTTTCTCTGCCGCTCGATCGTATAGTTCTCGAAGTGTAACTGCCTCACGACATTATACCGCACTCTGCGTCTCTTGCCACGCATCTCCTCGATACCTTTCGTGAACTGATAGCTATTCCATTCGTTACGACGTACATTAAGCTTATAGGATGTCGACCTCCGAGTTTCAAAATAGGCAAAGCAAAACCGCCATTGCACTCCAAAAAGACGAACATGTCGGACAAGTCAGGTCGACTATTCCCTGGAACCCCTTCAAGTTCCCCCCCTTCAGGCGGCCAGGCCCTTTGCTTGGTTACAACTAAAGTGCGTCAGAAAATGCAATCCGAGCTCGCTACGTAGCAGGCGTACCATTTTCGCGACCTTACCACACCCACACCAACCGACGTTTCCAACAAGATAAAACAACCAACTGGACACCATGTTCATTCAAGTGGTGCACCACATACGCAGTACTATCGACATCTATACGATCACGGCAAAGGAGAGAAAGGAAGGGCAGCAAAAAGAGAACAAGAAGCACAGTCACGTATCAACAACATGTGCTCCAAGAATATCCTCTTTGTGGTAGTATTTGACGAATACAGGGATGGAAGGCTACGGTATTTTTCGTGGCATGAATTGAGCTAAAATTTGACTCGGAAGTGATCGCAGACTACTCACCACATGACGTCAGGCACTCGTTCAACTCCTCCATCGCCTCGACGCACCCGCAGTGCGCCACTAATATGCGCTCCAGACACCTCATAATCAATTGGCGTGTGTCTTCTGTTTTCATCCCCACCATCGGCCTCATCTCGCGCTGGCGCATCAAAGACGGTGGCACATAAATGTTTTATACCTGGACCGCAGTGGACGTTGCCCGGTACGACCATTTTGCCACCCAGGTCGTATAGCTTATCTCGAACTCGTTCAGGTGTGTTTTCCTGTTCCAGCCGCTCCACACGTTCGCTCTCATGTTCTGACGTGTTTCGCACCTTCTCCGTCCGCTTCCTAGGGTCTGCATCGCGAAGTGTACCATCACTTTACTAGCAGGCCAGGCCCAGTCAAGCCCAGGCGCATGCCATCACTATGAATCCAGATAGGCGACTCACTTGCTTCCCGCTTTGGTTGGATAAGACTGGGCTGTTGCACCTGCGAGATCCGGTCAAGGACGCCGTGCTTGAACAACGTGATAAGCGAAAAGTTACTCGGTTAGGTATGGCTCAGGTGAGGTCGGTACAAACAAGATTGAACTAGCGGCCATGTCCATCTAACAGGCGCGCGTGTCAAAATACTGAATCAAAGGTGGTGTAGGAGTCAGTTTTCACTCCTCGGAACTAAAACTGGCTCAACATAGACGTCATTGTGAATCTTGCACTGAAGGATCAGAGCTGCGACAAGATTGAACCTTGCACTCTATCAGTGTAGATCATAGAACACTCCCAGCGTGACCAACCCATTGTCCGTACTGACGAAAACCATCGTGCGAATGCATCCAGTTACGGCGGACCGTGAGGGTTAGTATGTATGGCGAATCATCACAAGAGACCGACGTGTCTTGGTTGATGTGTGCGAGGGTACCTATGCAAATCTCTGTCAGAGTCGGTGCTGCCTGGACGGGTAAACCTTCGTCATACAACAGCTGCCTTCCCGCCACCCTTGCTATTCATAACCAATGCCATCGAATATGCTGAAATGGACGTGCACGTTGCGGCGCTAAGGAGTTCGGTATCTCCCACAGATGCAATGCTCATTCACGACCGAGTCACCCGCTTACCTCCAGCAGCCTGGAGCAACCGCAGACTATACCTCCCATGTGTCGTGTTCCCAGTGAAGAAGGTTACTTCGAAAGATACTAGGAATGGTGAAGAGCAGTGTTACCGTGCTCGGGTATCAGGGATCGGCCAAGTGGAGTTTCAGACGTCGGAAAGGCTCTCGGCGAGTTGTTGACGGAGCCACGCAAGCTCGTTTTCGTCCGAATACGTGGATTCGCGATTTGCGTGGTCCACACGACGAGTTCGCTTGGGGAGGCCTGAGGTCGGATAACTCGGATGAGTCTTGATTTGGAGTGAGACTGTTCTGAAGTTCCCGATTTGATCTCCTTCCTTGCTCGGCATTACCCGTCATCATTCATGACTGGGCGTGCGTTGAGCCACGGCGCCACTTCCGAGAAACTCGTCTGTTCACGTCCTTCTTTGCGACTATTACCTGAGCGACAAGGGTGAGGGAAAAACGTTCATACACTGCACTGATCTCGTACTACGCCCCCGGGCCATCCCAGTGCTTGCCTGATCGCCAATTTGCACCACATCTTGCGCAGTCCAAACGTCGGTCCATGTACCCGACGGGGTCCAAACCAGACAATATCGTATACAGCGGCCGATATCAAACACGTGGATATTGTTTGATTTCCACAGTCGTTTCTCTATTCTTTCCCATTGAATCCAAAAATATCCGGGTGCTAATGGAATGGCGCAAGGTTCAGCCTCAAGAAGAAAGAAGGAATATAAGGTACGGGAGATCTAGTAGCAATATTCAGACAGTTGACAGATCGCTTCTCTGTTTCCACTGGCATACTATCGTTTCCACAGTCACTTCTCCGCTCTTTCCTCTTAAACCCTCAAACATCCGAGTCTGTATTAGTTGCTAATCGGATGACCCAAGGGTAAGGCGCATGATGAACCAGTGGGCACAGAAGGCGCATAAAAGGTACAGGATGTGTAGCAACATTTCAGGCAGTCTCGGACGCATTGCCTCTCTCAGCTTTCCATTGACATATTATCGTTCACTATGTCGCTCGATGTGTTATTATCCCCCACTCGGATGGTGGTGGAGATCTTGGTCACTGACCTGACACACCTTAACCCCCGTCACTGGTACACGTTCGATGCCGCTGTCGTTTGCACAGCGACCTGGGCCCTCCTTCGATGGCGCCGCGCATCCCGTCAACAACATCACACCACCAAGCTCCGAGGACCACCCAGCGACAGTTTCCTTTACGGTGTTGGAAAGCGCATCCTGGACGCCAAGGACTCCGGCGCCGTATACGAAGCGTGGGCGCAGGAATTTGGGCCAGTATATGCAGTACCGTCGACCCTGGGGGGTCAGAAGGTCGTCTTGTGCGATCCGAAGGCGATCGCACATTTTTATTCCAAGGAAACGTGGTCATATATTCACACACCGTTTTCCAAGAAATCACTCGCAAATTTGGTACGTGGTTGATAGCGACCCTCGTGTTGTATAGTGTAGCTGATGCTTGGATCAAGTTTGGGGAAGGTCTGTTGTCGGCCCATGGAGAGAGTCATAGGAGGTATATCCATAATTTTATGCTTTCACTGGAGGAAATGTTGACCGATATCGTCAGGCAACGCAAGTCTTTAACGCCTGCCTTCAGCACCACTGCAATTCGGCAGCTGACATCGATCTTCTACGACTCAGCATACAAGGTCAGATTGCCATTCTGTGGATACTGGTCCCCATCTGACATGAATTATGAACTGGCACTCAAGGCAAAAGGAGCTTGGGATGTTCTCATCGAGGCGAGCGATGGGGATAGCGCTCTCATTGAGGTCGAAAGCTGGTGCGTTTTGTGTAACAGCCTTTCATACTTCATAACCGGTTTGACTCCCTGATGATGAAGGATGAATCACATATCGTACGTTTCTCCCTACCCTCATCTTGCAATATACCGATAGTTACTGTTGTAGACTCGATATCATCGGTCTCGCAGGATTCTCTCACAATTTTGGCACGCTCGAAGGCAAACACGCATCCATCACCGAGATCTTTGACGCACTTGGTGCACCCCAGCGCTCCACGGCCCTCAATAAAGGCCTTCTTCTCTTGGCGCAGGCTTTCCCGTCCCTCACGATGATACCTACGTCACGCACGAAACTCATCCAGAAGCTCAACGTCGCAATGGAAGAGATCTTCAATGTATTGCTAGCCCGGACACAGAAAGAGTTGGAGATGGGTGTGATCGGGGGCAAGGAAGAGAGGTCTATTATCGGGCTACTCAGTACGTGGTCGATTCTGAATGTGCCATAGGACGTGTGCCTCACCTAATCAACCCGAAAAACAGTAAAGGGGACAAACGGTGATTCGGAGTTCCATTTGACGAAAGACGAAGTCATGTCTCAGGTAATATGCGTCTCGTGTCATGACAAAGTCGATCACAAAGCCCATTTTGTAGATGAAAGTGTTGCTCCTCGCAGGGTATGACACGTCTTCTAGTACGTGGCTTCTTCCGTATCTTCATGAACGTATCCTGTCTCAAACGTATCTTGGCTTCTAGTCACCTTGACGGTAAATCGCATTTATGGGTTCTTTCCGCATCGATTCACCCCATTTTCCTCCTAGTGGACGCTGCTCGAGATATCGCGGAACCCAGAGGTTCAGACGAAGCTCCGGAATGAGCTTCTCAACCATGGTGCAGACCCGACGTACGATCAACTCACTAATGGTCTTCCATATCTCGACGCCGTCATCCACGAAAACCTACGCCTCCATCCACCTATTCCCGAGTTTATACGCGTGGTATGTCCCCACCGACCACCAAAGCACTCCATCGACCAAAGATGACTTGACAATGTCGCAGGCCATCGAAGACGATGTCATCCCGCTCTCTGAACCCGTCCGCACTAAATCCGGCACGCTCGTCGACACCCTGACGATTGCCAAGGGGACCCTCATCGCCATCTCTATCGAATCAATGAACCGTTCCGCCGCGATCTGGGGTGAGGACGCCAAAATCTTCCGGCCGAGTCGATGGCTCGAGGACAGACACGGACAGAACGGGATACCTTCCAAGGCAAAAGAAATCCAGGGCTATCGACACTTGCTCACATTTGGCGACGGACCGAAGACATGTCTGGGAAAGCACTTTGCACTGACTGAACTCAAGGTGCGTGGGCGCTGTGCATGATGCCACCGATTCTTATGGAATTTCTTGTATGCTTTTGGTAGGCGGTATTGACGGTGCTCGTCAAGAACTTTGTATTTGAGTTGCGTGATGGCATCGACTCCAAAATTGAAGTTGTGACAGGTCTACTTCCACGACCGAAAATCGTGGGTGAGGTAGGATGTAAGTTACCTTTGCGTGTCCGACCGTACGCCGCCTGAGATTGGAGCGACGAGTGTTGGGGCTTTTTTGGACGTGTATTGTGCAATGAACTTGGTTATATCCGTTGTGTTCCTTGTGTAGTATGATTCGCAATGTCACTTCGAGGTATCATATATCGCGCTCTCCTCTCTTCGTCCTGTTTATACATCAGATTCCGAGTCAAACATAATGCGGGAATTAATGTGTGCGTATCTGTTGCACACATCGTTGATACTGCCTTCGAAGCGATCAAGTCTGGCGGAGAGCCAAAGTCACGCAGGTACCATGTGTGCAACTTCAGGTTCAACAGATTCGTCAGTCGACGAAGAATGAGTGCATAGAAAGGTGTGAGCCTGAGGCATACTACTGTAGCACTAGTATCTCCTACTAGGCAGACCCAAGAGTCGAATTCCTCCTTCAAGTTCACGCTTAGTCTGAATCAGCTTGCACCGCTCTCCACCAGTTCAAGCGGAGATTCAAGATGTTAGACTCCCGCGCTCTCAGCAAACTAGTCCACGATGCCGCCGCGAATTGGAATTACCAAACGTTAGCGGACGGCCGAATTTCGACATTTGGAACGATCCAAGGAAAAAGTTGTCTGTGGTACAGAAGCTGAATGTGGTTACTCTGGTGACATGGAGAGACAGTACTTACTGGTCCATGGACGTTGGTTTGTTTCAATGACCCGACGAAGCCGGAGCAGTGGCTTGAACGCGCCAGTATGGCGGAGTCACGGACTATCTTCTAGTGTCGGTGCGAACGCGTATGTTCGTATCGGTACGACGAATCTTGCTCACTCTTGTTCATAAACAGGTACTCGTTGTTCCCTGGAGTCGACTCGGTGAATCTCCGAGTTAGCGGTGTTGATGCACGCCCAAAGACTTTCTCTCGCAATCATTTGCTCACCAACAGTTGAAGTCCGTCTGGAAACGTCTCAGCACAGATGTGGACCCATCAGGTCTCTCATGCGGTCGATGGTGCAAGGAGTGTTGGCGACGCTCGGCAGGGTGGTGTAGACTTGAAATACTAATTCAAATTAAGAATGTCTAGCACTTCACCACCTAACCATGAAAAGAAGCCCCGATTTTTCTTTTCGTCCGTTCTCGAATCACGCGCTTTCAGATCCTGATTCAGTCGTTCTGCCGTGCCGGGGTCCAGTCATTGCCACACCCCCTTGCATTCGAACTGTCGATTTCCCGTCGATCAGCTCAGCTTCCTTCCCCCCTTTCAGGCGCGTACTATCTCAGTATGAGTTATGCTTGGACTGAGTACGTCCGCCCTCTCGTGTTGCTCAGTCCGTCATATATTCACGTGCCTTTCTTGTGACTGCTCCCTGTGAACGAAGTTGTTGAGGCAGGAACCTTCATACACCGCGCTGAAAACTTGCAGGTTTTAGCAGACTGTATCGACAGACTTCCTAAACAGATATTATCTCGCGCACGTCCTTATTGCCTGATTGCTGGTGTGTACGGCATCACTTCCTGTTTCATGTACTGGATGAGCTAAACGTCCTATGACTGATATAGGGCACGTAGGTACTAACTGTTCGATTTCCACAGTCGCTTCTCCGTTCTTTCCCCTTGATCCCGAAAATATCCGAGTCTGTATTAGTTGCTAATCGGATGACCCCAGGGTAAGGCTCGAGAAGAATCGGTGGGCATAGAAGACGCGTAAGGGGTATAGGAGGTGTAACAACGTTTCAGACGGTCTCGGACGCATTGCATATCAGCTTTACCGGGTACCTACGTCACGCACGAGAATCATCCAGAAGCTCAACGTTGCAATGGAAGAGATCTCAACTGAATTGCTAGCCCAGACGCATGCAGAGCTGGAGATACATCGGGTGTGGTCGACGGCCAAGAAGAGATTTATTATTGGGCTGCTTAGTATGTGGCGGATCCTGAATGTTCCATACCATGTATGGCTGACTCGTTTTACTCGCAAAACAGTCAAGGAGGCGAGCGGCGGTTCGGCGTTCCACTTGACGAAAGACGAGGGTATGGCTCAGGTGAGATGCGTCTCACTTTTTCATGAGGTCCATCAAGCTCGTTTTGCAGATGAAAGTGTTACCCCTGGCTGGGTATGAAACGACTTCTGGTATATTCCTTCTTCCGTACCTTCATGAACACAGCCTGACTGAAACGCATATTCGCTTCTAGTTAGCTTGACGGTATATCCCGCGCATCGGTTCACCCCCTTTTCCTCCTAGTGAGCACTACTCGGGTTATCGCGGAACCCAGTGTCTCAAACGAAGCTACGCAACAAGGTTCTCGTACACGGTGCAGACCTGACTTACAATCAACTTACCAACGGTCTTCTCCATCTCGCCACCGTCATGCACGACATTCTCCGCGAGCCCGCGTCCATCCACCTGTCCCCGACTTTAACACGCGTGGTATGTTCTTGCCTGGCTTTCTCCATACGTCCCTCTGCCGTGCACTTCCCCGTTGACTCGGACTCAAGATGACTCGACAACACCGCAGGCCATCGAAGACGACGTCATCCCACTCTCCGAACCCGTCTGTTCTACATCCGATTCGCTCGTCGACAGCCTGACGATCGCCAAAGGGGCCCTCGTCAGAGTCCTGGACCCAATTCATGGACCACTCTGACGCGAACCATCGTTATCACACTCGTACTGCTCGTGAGCGAGGTGCGCTACGGCATCCAGAATCGTTGCGACTAGCGTAATGTACTGTACTAGTAGATGCACTGCATTTCGCTCACCTCACGTGGATGCTCGATGCCACCGTCTCGTCCACGCCAAAAAAATGTAATGAGCTGCTGGACCGACAGCGATGCGCGTATTGTGTCCTCTATTCCATACAGTGGCCCTAGCTATACACTACCGACCATTGTCCCAAAAGAAAAGAAAAGAAGAGTCCAGGCGAAAGCAAGCCCTGGGGATACAGTACACTCTCGTCTCGACCCAACCACGACCGCGACACCAGCGAAACATGAAACCAAGCGAAAGAAGAGAGAGAGAGAAGTCGTTACGAAACGAGAAAAGTACGCCTTCATACGAAACGCACGAGACCCACCGAAAACCGCCACCGAGCCATCATCAAAACACGGTGTCCATGTCGAGAAACGCGTTCCCCTCCAACGCACGCGCGCACGTGCCGTCCTTGATCTCGCGCGACGTCATGTACTCGGACCACGTCCCGCACTGCCCTTCGTCTTCGTCGGTGCCGACATCCATAGTCGGCATTAGCTCGGTCAAAAAGAGGGGGGTAGGCGTGCGGATCGCTCGTATAAGGTCCTAGGGTCGGGGGGAGCGAGGCGAGGGTAATGGGCGAGCTCGGATAACTGTTGGTCGGCGTCGTCGGTGGCACGTCCGAGCTTGCGCGGGTGAGAACGGAGGATGTGGTCGAGGATGTGGACGGGGAGAGGATTCTGTACGACAGTATGAGCATGGTCATATGAACAAAAAAAATTCCCGTTTCCTTTGACGTCGTTTCTTCGTCATCGGAAACCCTCGTCTGTCATCGATGGCCGGGTCCACCGAAAAAGGAGGGCCAGGTCCAGTCTAAGGTCCAGACTGATGAGAACGAGGTGGACGGTGAATCAAGATGGGGTAGCGTGCACCGTCCACGATGTCCCCGGGATGTTCTGTTCCAGTCAGCCCTGGATCAATATAAATGAGCTCGTGATCTGTGAGGGTACTTGGACGTGAGAATGGCATCGAAGAGCGCCGCGCGTGGTCGTCGGTATAGGTATGGAAAGAGTGCGCCAGCGCGTTTTCCTGGATGCGAGATCAAGGTCGTCGCCCGACGCCAACGCCAATTGCAATGCCAATGTCCCTCTTCCATTTTAATTCTTGCATGGCACGGTCGTCTTGGCTGGGATGGGGTGGCTTGTTCGTGGTTGGTAGGACCGGGATGCACGTTGAGTGGTTTATTATAGCAATAGTAAGTCGGTGACAAGTGCCTCAAGTTATAAGTTAGCCGCTTGAAGCTCACACGATTGAACAAGTTCTCTTCTCCGCGGTCCACCACCCTAGGCTTCTGCCCAACGGAACCGTTACAGAAAAGTCTGAATGGTCTAAGGGGGACCACGTTTCAGCCTGAGGGTGGGTTTGATGGCATTGAGGGCGAGCCGTGTGACTCGGCGGCCAGAGGTCGCGTTTCATCGACTCGGAGTCAGTGAAGTCTTTCCATGCGGAGCTAAATCATCAACCCTTCAAGCTTCTGTCTAATGCCCGAGTGTACGTTTCGCTCTCCTTTGATGTTGACTCCTAACCTGCGGTGGAAACCAATATACATGACCGCAACGTAGGTGCACCGCGTACCGTCCTACTACGATTCCTCTTCAACATAACCTGGAAGGCCTCGCTTTCTTCCAATCCGAGTTTAGTTTCTGTGACTATGGTGGAACACAGTGTGATCCATAAGATGGTGGTTTTGCAGCCTGCGGTGCTACCAAATATGCTCGAACGCGCATCATCCAACCTCTCACACTACCTAATGCGTACGTTAAGTTCAGTTCTTCGTTTGGATATCAACGGGACACATATCTAGGTTACCGAACACGAGGCAGCCTGGGTCATTGTCGGCTCTGACTGGGCGCAAGCCCTTGCGATAAAGGTGCCGCGATTACCAACTAGCCCATCCCATCCTCTACCAATACCTCCCATGTCAGATCCTAGTAAACAAGAGCGCATAGAAGAGTTTCTGAGAAAGTCTCTTCTCGGAGACGAGCTCGTCAACACCCAGTTCCATCTTTTCTCCGCGAAATCTTCACCGTCGGGTCGAGTCTTCAAGCCTCGCGTCCTTTGCGCAAATAATGTTCTTCTAGCCAAGAGCTCGCAATACTTCCTGGACTGTAGGTGATCTCTGCACAAAAGATGGTCATTCCACTGAGTGGCATCCAGTGTTGAGCTCCGATATAAATCCTTCCAATCCTTCGTTGATCGATCTCACGGATGATAGTGATGTTCCTAACAATACTCTGATCGGTGAATATGGCTACGGGAGTGACAGTGACCTCGATGACTATAATGACCCTATTCTCGAGTCATCGAAGGATCCGTCTGCGACGCTATCAACCTCCCCTGCCAAAATCAGCACTGAACCCCATGAACCCCAACCCAAGGACGACGACGAGTGAGATCCACCATCATCCGTTTGTTTGCCGACTGATATTTATGCATAGAATTTCTGATGATGATTCTGAATCGGTTGGCTCTGATATGTTCGTGATGAGTCCGGAGCATCCGCGAACGGGGGATCCATTTTCTGTGAAGGATTGTGCCCGATCGGTCGCGAGCAGCGAGACTGCAGTTCATGAGACCGCGAGTAACAAGACATTGGCAAACCAGACTGCGGTGCGTCTGAGGTCCTTGGCAAGTCGCCATGTCCTGGTCAAAGATACTGCATTCCGAACGTAAGCTCACGTCGGAATTCCCTTCTGTCTGCATGAGTGACGGTCGATGGTTAGATGGTATACCCTCCTGAACTATCTCTACACCGACAAGTTCAACTTCTTGCCTCTCGGTTCGGCGACACCTAACAGGCAACCTCCCGAATCATTGATAAACTCTCTAGATGAGCCGAGATGTTCTGCCAAGTCCATGTACCGTCTCGCCTGCAGGGTGGGTTTACCCATTCATACTCAACCTCACATGATCAAGTTACAAGCTGAAAATCCGCTTTAGGTTGGGCTGGACCGTGTTCGCGACGAGGCTTTTTCCTACATTCGAAGCAACCTTACGGAAGACAACATTCTAAAAGAGCTTTCGTGTAGCCTTGTCTCGAGGTGCGTCGTTATCGACGTTGAATTCATGACACGGTTTGCCTACTAGACTGTAGACATCCACAACTACTCGAGATGGAGCTCGACGTGTTGTACTCCTATATTGCATCCCCTCCCGTTGTTGCAGATTTCCCTGCCCTCGCGCAGCGCATTGCTAATAAGGAGCTTTCTCACGGAGCCGATATCATTGTTGGAATTCATACAAGGCTCTTGAAGGAACCTCATCCTTTACCGATAAAACTAGCAGCTTCCAGTTCTCTGCCTAGCATTTGGGGACTACCAGGACCCGTAACAGAAGGCATAAGCCCAAAGGATCACCCGGTATATGAAGATGAAGATGAAATCGGAATATCCCAAGTGGATGAGGGAATTACTCCGCCGGGATTCTCATTGCACCCCTCGAGGAGTAGCCAGTGGACTCCGGCACTTGCGAGTATCGCAGTACCGACTGCTACGACGAGTAAAGAACCAAAGAAGGGGAGAAAAATCAATGCGACAGAAAGTGGCATTTTGAAAAAAGCAGTAACACCAGTCTTCGCATCAGCATCAGCACCTGCACCAGCACAAATGGATGGAAGGAGCTGGTTAGCAGGAAATTATAAGTAGTAAGAGGTTGCTTGCTAAAACAATTCCGTTCCACTGGAAGTTCCCTGATGACTAGTAAGCAGACCAGGGCATCACTGGCAAGCAGAGCATTCTTCTGTTCCTCGCAGCCTCATTCGCCACTAGTGGTACATATTTCTTGATCCCCTCTTTGCGTTTCTTTTTCAACACCCTCGACGTCACGGTCAGGAAACACTTCGTAGTGGTGCCATTACTCGAATCGCGCTCGAAGATCCCACCAGAGTAAATCTTTTGTGAGGTATCATTCTTCGTACATATCATTCCTTCATTGAGGTCCTCACCATCAGCATATCTGTTTTTTCTCTTGAAAATGTTACGGCGAGTTTATCCATGATACACATATCTGTATCCCTTCATTTCCGTCACTCTACCACTTTGCCAGCACATATTGTGATGATCAGATAAGAGCGAAGAATGCTTTCTTCGCTTGCGTTTTCCGTGGCGCAGCCTATGCAAAGTGTTTGGATAACTACACGAAGGGTATGAAGCTCGCCTGTATTCTATACATGTCCTGTTATGCATCTCATTCCACGCCAAAGGTTTCATCGATTGACGATGCCGATGGACGATTGCACTCTTCTCGTTCCTCATCTACATCGTAGAAAGGGCGAGGTCGTACCGTTGATCAAGAGAGTTTCTTCTCAGTGGATGTCATGCATCTACCTTCAACTTCCAACGGAGTACGGATATCGTAACAAGCTCCGCTCCCCCGTTTCGGACTTAGGCTAGCCCCTCCTGTACTCGCGACGAAGTAAATCGAGTTCTTTTGCGGAAGGAACAAGTTCGTCATCCCACTCCTCTCTTCCACTGAACTCTTTGTTGAACATGCGACTGTCTGACGGATCTTTTACGTCGTGCTGCTGTGCTTGTATGAACGTTGGTATGAATATGTTCGCTCCGTTCATGCTTTTGATATTGAAGTGCACCACGTTTCTGCAGGTACATCGACTGGGATGACATTCAGACTCAGTTAGCATCGTCTACCCGCATCACCTGCGATCGCGTATCTGTATCTGGAGGTGGTGGAGTCACAGAAGATGGTTGCGGACGAACTTGCAGATTGCGAAGCGGAGAAATCCGATAGAGAGCGTTCGTGTTTGACGAAATTTTGATACGTGTACTGAACGATGTGGCGCAGTTAGACTTGGGATCGTTCATGGCCAATGTGGCCGACGACGAGGAGATTTCCCAGATTGTGCTTGGAAGTCCATCATATGTCGCTTCGTTCACGTTCAACACAGACTCGCATCTCGCGGCTAGTGAGGCACTTCCACTCACTACAATGTAGATCTTAGTTGCTAACATTGTCAAGCAAGGTCATTGAACAGCTCATGGAGAAGTTTTCACCGATCGTCAGTTGAATTAATTTCTACGTGGTGCTGTCTGTTCTGATAATTCTGCGTGGCACATTGATTCACTGGTACACATCACGAACTTTGTACTGTAGGAGCCCTCGCATATACTCAACCCCTTCTCAAACCCCGTCGTACAGATGAGCGTCATCAGCCCCGATTCCAAATTCAAGCCTAGCCTCCCAAACGCATCATCGACCTGTTGAATCAGTCTGTTGATAACCACGTTTGCGAGAGGTTTTCGAGTCCAGGCTTTCTGTGAAAGGACCTGTGAAAACCACAAGTTATACTGCAAGGGTCTCGGGACGACTGCGGTTGCGTTTGCAAGTTGGAATTGGTGGGTCCAGCCTGAGTATCGCCGCGATTAATATTGCGTTATGTCTCATGCGTCGTCTCTCCTTGTTCTCGATGGTAGGCTGATGCCATCCCATTCACACACCTCCATCGACAGTACAAGGCGACGTTGATGATGCGGTAGCGGCCTATTTTCGTGGGCTGCTGGGTGAGTGGAAAAAGCCCCGTCTGGAAATTTAGGACACAAGCTACTGGTGATACGTGGGGGGGTAAAGGGAGGCGAGACGAATGGAAGGGGTAACAGTGGTGGCGGTGAGCACGGACAAAAGAGAACATGGATGATTCGGCTGCATTGGAAGACGGTATCGATACGTGGTGCCCGGAATGGTGCGAATGGTCGTTTGTCGAAAATAGAATGGTTGCATTCTTTATTGTATGGGATCCGGTTGATCGAGTGTGATGGACTCGAAGTGCAGGGGAGAGAAGGTAGAACGAGACAAGTGTCGAGGGTTGTGAGAGTTGATCGATATCATGATCGATAAGACAACACAGCATATATTATATGCGCCGCGAGGTAACCAGGTGCACTTGTGTCCCTTGACCCTGTACTCCCACTACCCCGCTTGTGCCTCAGCGTCGTGGACGGGTATGCAGTCTACGGGAGAAAGTACGTACCAGTCATTGGCGAGCACGTATAATGACCACCCGCCGACTTCTAGATCGCTTGAGAACAATCCAAATCAGTAATCAACGGGCAATATATTCGGTCTCCTTCATCGAGGATGGAAAGCAGGTATTGAGTGCTGGTGAAGAAGGGATGCTTCGGCGATGGAAAGTGGATGACGGACACAAGGTTAGCGAAGCGATTCAAGCAGGGAATGCGATCTGTGCTGCTGTGCTATCGCCAGATCGCAGATGGATACTGTGCGGGCTGCACCCAAGCGGCGCAGGGGTGTGGGATGCGAAGACCGACAAAAAGGTCCTGGACATTGATCACAGAACCGCACTGTGGTCAGTCGACATTTCCCCCGACTCGACGAAATTTGCGACGGGTGGGTGGGACAGTCGCGTGTTCATCTGGAGCATGTCTTCAGGCGAACGGCTCGCCGGCCCGTTGCAGCACGACTCTCATGTGGTGGCAGTGCAATTCTCTCCAAACGGTGACCGCCTCGCCACCGCCGACGAAAAGTCGATCCGAGTCTTCAATAGCGTCAACGGCCAGCAGCTGTTAGTCATCCCATGCCCGTTCAAGCAGCAGTTATCCTCGCCACTCGCCTGGTCGGCCGACGGTTGTCAAATTTTCGCTGCCTCGCTCAATGAAGCCAAATGTTTTGATGTGTCTTCAGGATCCTTGTCCACCCTTCAAACTACTTGGACAGTTCCTGGTGATGCACCAAACACCCCTTCTTGTATCGCCCTATTGCGCAAACAAAAGCTCATTGCAGTCGTCGCAAACAAGTCACTATCGCTTTGGGATGCCTCCACGCACAAGCAGATTGGCCCTGTCATCGAGCACAACAGCGCGGTTTACTCCATGGTGCTCTCCCCCGAAGGCGAGTACATCGCGACCGGCGAAGGAAACGGGACGATTACCTTGCGGAGTCTTCATGATATCCTTCCGGAGTCGTACTTTACAGCACATGTAAGTGCTTCCACTCGCGAAGACTGGCAAATCTGAAAGGTCGTGATTTACGCCCATTGTTTCCTCATATCGTGAGTGTATTAAACCATCGATTACTGGCTTGTTCTTATCTTTTCGCTCTCGCAGCACCTCAGTTGCCGCTCATGAATATCGATCATGGCGCATTCAAATTCTGGACGCAGGGCGACTTGACTCGCACCGAAGAACTTTTAACAGAAGAAATCCTACGTCCTTCGAATTCTTCTCGCCATTCGTACGCTCTCGCCCACCGGGCTCTCATACGGTCGCGTTTGAAACAGTACAATCTAGCCATCGACGATGCGAAAAAGGTAACTTTCGATCTGAATCGATCATCTGTTGTCCCGTCTCGTGTTGACTATCACACGCCAAGTCTATCGAGGTTCAGCGGTCCATAATTGGTCATGTCGCAATCGCAATAGCCCGCGCAGGCAATGGGGAGCCCGACGCTGCCATACGTGTATTCGACCTCGTGTTCACCGACAACCACTCGACTGAAAACAATCTCCTCTTGTTGATCAAGGTATGCGTCCATCATCCTCGTTGCTGTTTGTACTAATGTCTCGTTTCACTCAGGCCGTTATCTTGTTTGAATGCGGGAAACACGATGAGGCTATTTCGCGGGTCGAAGACCTGATCGATATCATGGATGACAAGTCGATATATATCACTGTCCGGGTACGTAAATGCTAGTATCAGTTGTACGAAACGTTATTCAGGTCGTGTTCAGGCTCAAATGCACCTTCTACTCGGAGGCATATCGCTGAGAAAAGGTGATCACGAACAAGCCGTGGAATTTCTCGGGCGTGCGCGGGAAGCCACCCCACCCATAACAAGTCCTCAGTTGCTGGTAATCTCGCTTGTAAGCTAATCGTTTTCGGCTCCTCTGCAATCACTAATACTATTTGAAAGATCATTGGATGGGACTTTGATGGCCTTTCTCTCGCAGTCCAGCTACATCTTCTACAATGTATTAAGGCGCATGAGGACATCGGCGATGCAGCAGTGCAGTCAAAGGATCCAAAAGAAGCAATTGCACGATATTCTACTGCATTGTCTTTAAATCCTTCGAATCCTACGGGCCTCCTTGTTAAACGCAGCAAAGCCCGAGCAATGCTGGCATTATGGGATGACGCATTGAAAGACGCGGATGAGGTACGGTTTTTCTCCCCTTTTTTCCTGACGGCTCTGAATGTCATCGACCCAGGCAATCGAGGCAGACACCAAGAATCCGTGGGGATACGAGCGAAGATATGCGGCACTGCATGCGTTGCAGCGCTACCACGATGCAGTTTACACGTTGACCCACATACATTCCCTCATGGAAGAGTCTCTCGATCCGGACTCCCACTGTGAGCGTCACTACGGAGGGGACGCTGCCTTTGATCAGCTGCTGGAAGATATCATGGCTCGTTTGGGCGAAGCGACGGTACTTGGCTGGACGGGTAAGCCTTCGTCATACAACAGCTGCCTTCCTGCCACCTTTGCTGTTTATCGCCAAGTTCCACCTGCTTCCCCTACGATGGAAGATGCCGAAATGGAGCTGCGCGTTGCTGCGCTAAGTTCACTTTCTCCGACAGACGCAATGCTCATCCACGACCGAGCCACCCGCTTACCTCCAGCACGCTTCGCCCACCGCCGACTATACCTCCCATGCATCATGTTCCCAGTCAAAAAGATTGTTGTGAAAGATACTGGGAGCGGTGAAGAGCAGTGTTACCGCGCTCGGGTAACAGGGATCGGCCATGTGGAATTTCAGACGTCAGACAGGCTTTCGTTGACGGAGCCGCGCAAGCTCGTTTTCGTCCATCCGTGGATCCGTGATTTGCGTGGTCCACACGACGAGTTCGGTTGGGGAAACGCGTTGGATAGCGACGAGTCCGAATCTGATTCGGAGGCCGAGGCCCATTCTCCACCTGCAGCTTTTCTCTTGCAAGCCGTACCTGCCGCCACAATGGATGACTGTACACGGGCATGCCGGCTCATCGTTTGTCTGCAACAGCCATTCCGTGCGCTTTTGCTCCAGCAACAGCCCAATGGAGAGTTCAAGCGAGTCGCTTCTGAGCACGAGATCGTAGTGCCAGGACTTGAACGCCGGATTAACTCCGCAAAGGATATCCGCATCGAAGTCGTGGAGATATTGTGATGCGTGGGATGCATGTTTCTATCACTTGTATTCGACCAGCTGACGTTGCTCTCGCTTTGCTGTCTCGTCGTCTTTTCACTGTTGCCTCTCCCGAATCACCCAGTCCTCAATGTGTAGCTGCCTCATGATAGTCTATTTCCCTCCTGATATGCACTTTACTCACTCATCACTATGATACAGTTCATGAAACGGTACCTATATGCGTTTGTTACAGTGCAAGAATCAGATGCAACGCTTGATTTGTAATGAACGTTGTCGTCATATCTGGGTTGCAGCGCGTGAGACCTAACATTATAATCCGGCTGTCCCCTTCCAAGCGCTGTACATCGTGATCTTCCTCTAATCTGACCGTTTTCGGACCGCGTCAAAGGTTTCCCAAGGTAGTATACTACTGGGTCACTCTGACCCACTGTGACGGAGGTATGTGCCTCAAGCGGCGCGGCTACCATTGACATAATTACAGTAAAGCAGACGTGCGGTTGGGGCACACCTGGCCCGACGTGACGCCCCGGATTGTCGTACGAAAATCCTCAGAATTCTACAAATAAAAGACCCAACGGTGATCGGAATCGGATCAACGGTGGGGATGAATTGCCATGGCGAGTCCATCGTCATGTTTCAGCGTCTGTAACTCATCTCTTCATGCATCATACCATCTCGCTTCGCACCGACCTACTCGCTGACCACGGCCAGTGCGGATTCGGGCATCCGCGCACATCGATGGTTCATGCTTTCGGAGATTCGGGCTCTTTTGCTGGCGATCAGAAACACGCATAGGTCTAGCCATCGAATCGACGTTCACTGTCGATCCTTATCCACAGCTAGGATGAACGTCGTGCTGTCATGTATGTGCATCCCCAGACCCATCCGTCAACTCGAGCCCCGCCCCATACGTATCGCAGTAATCCGCCCGAAAACGATAAGCACACGCTCGTCCGGTAAACACGCGTCTGAAACACCTTGCCCCTGCCTTGCGTTTACCCCAACGTCCGCGCAGCCACATCGAAACTATTCATTCTCGGCTGCGAGTGCGTCTCTATCTCCGTATCTGGTGCAGGCAGATCAGATTTGCGCTCCTCGCGCCCACGCTCCATCCGTTTGTTGTCCTTCCATACGGGGAGCACGTTCTCGTGTTCCTCCTTGGCCCAGTTGGCACCATGCCTTGTGACAGGCGCCGTCTGGCCGACGATCCACGCCTATTGGGACTAGAGCTCCCTTTACCTCTATAGATCAAGGTTCTCGTCCTGCGTCCCATCCATTATCTGTTACGACTCCTCAATATCTCCACACCCCGCGTCGAACGCAGTGGGAAGAGGGACGATGCGGTCTCCTTGGCGGCATGAAGTGTGGTAGCTCTGGTGTTGGTCGTAGACATGGATGTCTGTCTTGCCGACCCGAGCAGTACAGAGATGATCGGACTACCGGGTTGGACAGCTTGCTGGAACTCCACCTTTTGGCCTTCGCAATATCACCGATTGGCAGTTGACGCATTTGGTATGGCAATGCTCGTGAATTGGTCATTGTCTGACGGCACCCCTTGCCCGATCATGGCGAGGTCGACAACAGATATAGAACGAGTCGGATGGTGCGTCGCGTGAATACAGAGGAACAAAAGGCGATACTATTTCATTGGTACAGCGTCAGCGCGTCTTGGGCTTCGAACGGTAGACCTGGGTCCGAAGTCGAGGATCCTTGGATGAAGATAACGCATCCGTCCGGTGGATTTGATCAATTCGCACTTGCGACTTGGATCTTCCTCGATATCGTAAATAAGAAAAAAAACCGGTTTATACAATTAGAACCCGAGCCATCGACGAAGCGTCGATGGGAGTGAAGGGAGGCGAGACGAAGGGAGGTAGCGGCATGCGAGGAGAAGGTGGAGTTATCAATTGGCTGCGGTGGAAGACGGTATTGTGGGGTTGCGTTCTGCATTGTATGGCGAGGGTCCTGGCATAGCAGTCGGTGTCCCACCCGCAGGAATTGTCTGTTGTTGTAGTTAGTCGTTCACCTTAACTCTTCTGCCTCGTCCGCCTGGTGCCTCTCCACCAGCTGATCGAATCGGAGTAGTGCGGGGAGAAGGTATAATTTCCGAGGACTGTGAGAACTGATCGGTATCATTATTGATAAGATAATATGAGCATACATTACCCGTGCCACGAGGAAGCAAGGTGTCTTAACCCTGTACTCCCACTATACTGCTTGTACCTGTGTGTCGTGGACGAGTATGCAGTCAACAAGAAAGGGTACGTGCAATAATTGGCGAGTACCTGTGATGACCGCCCACCGACTCCCAGATCGCTCGAAAATGATTGAAATCGATGCTCACGGTCATATAAACTCGGTCTGCTTCGCCGAGGATGGCAAGCAGGTGTTGAGCGGTGGTCGTGAACGGATGGTTCGGCAATGGCGAATAGACGACGGGCAAGAGGTCGGCGAAGCAATTCGAGCAGGAGATATAATCTTTGCTGCTGTGCCATCGCCGGATGGAAAATGGTTGGTGTGTGCCCTCGGGGATTCGAGTGTAAGGGTGTGGGATGCGCACACCCACAAAAAGGTCCTGGACATCAAAGACTGGCACACAGAACAAGTAAACTCGGTCACAATTTCCTCCGACTCGACGAGATTTGCTACGGGTGGGGTTGACACGCGCGTGTTTATCTGGAGCATGACCACGGGCGAACGACTCGTCGGACCGCTGCAGCACGACAGTCACGTGGAGGCAATCCGATTCTCTCCAAACGGCGACCGCATTGCCACCACCGACTCCAAGTCGATCCGCATCTACAACAGTGACAGTGGCCGGCAACTGTTGGTCATTCCGTGTCGGTTCAAACAATGGATAGCCTCGCCATTCGCCTGGTCAGCTGACGGTCGTCAACTTTTTACCGTCTCGTTCAACGAAGGCAAGCGTTTCGATACCTCTTCAGGATCCTTGCTCGGTTCATGGTCCATTCCTTGCAATGTGACGGACTCCCCTTCTTCTATTGCCCTATCACACAACCAAAAATTCACTGCCATCGTCG
Organism: Boletus sp. MG55; assembly: GCA_003313885.1. Taxonomy (NCBI): domain Eukaryota; kingdom Fungi; phylum Basidiomycota; class Agaricomycetes; order Boletales; family Boletaceae; genus Boletus; species Boletus sp. MG55. Next base: position 25,111 of record QGOI01002640.1, read on the forward strand.
CAAACAAGTCACTATCTTTTTGGGATGCGTCTACGCACAAGCAAATTGGTCCTGTGATCGAACACAAGAATGCAGTTGGGTCCATGGCGCTCTCTCCCGATGATGACTACATTGTGACCGGCGAATGGACCGGGAAAATGACCTTGCGGAGTCTTCGTGATATCCTTCCGAGCTCATACTTTACAGTCGATGTAAGTAGTTCCACTCGTAGAGCTTGGCGAATCTGAAAGGTTGTGGCCTGCTCCCTTTATTTCCTTTCATCGTGAGTGTATCCAAACATCAATTGCTCGCTTGTTCTGATCCTTTCACTCTTGCAGCGCCCCAGCTGCCGCTCATGAATATCAGTAGTCTGGCACTTGAATTGTGGACGCAGGGGGACTTGACTCGCGTCGAACAACTCTTGACAGAAGAAATCCTACATCCCCCGAATCCGTTTTATCATGCACGCGCACTCGCTCACCGTGCTCTGGTGCGCTGCCATTTAAAACATTACAACAAGGCCATCGACGACGCCAAAAAGGTAACTTTGGATCATCTGTCATCCAATTTCGCGTTGACTATCACACCCCAAAGTCTATCAAGGTTCAGCGATCCGTTATCGGTTACATCTCACTCGCGGTGGCCCACGTCGGCAATCGCGAGTATGACTCGGCCATGCGTGCCTTTGACCTTATGTTTATTGAAGATCTCTTGACTGAAAATAACCTTCTCTTTTTGATCAAGGTGTGTCTATATGTCATCCTCGTCGCCGCTTGTGCAGATCTCTCGTTTCACTCAGGCCATCCTCTTGTTTGAATGCGGAAAACACAACGATGCTATTTTACGCGCAGATGATTTGATCGGTGTTGTGCATGACAAATCACTCTATATCACTGTCCGGGTACGTGAAGTGTGGGATCACTAGTACGTGAGGTTGATCAGGTTTTGTACAGGCTCAAATGCACCTCCTACTTGGAGACATGGCGCTGAGAAAAGGGGATCATAAACGAGCCCTGGAATTGCTTGGGCGTGTACGGGAATCCGTCCCACTTCGAGGAAGTCCCCACCTCGTAGTAATCTCGCTCGTAAGCTATTCATTTTGACATCCTGTTAAGTGTACCAACACTATTTAAAAGATATTTTCATGGGACTTCAAAGACCTTGATTTTACCATTCAGCAGCAGCTTCAAAGATGTATCAAGCCTTTCGAAGACATAGGCGACACAGCAGTGCAGTCCAACAATCCCACAGAAGCAACCGTCCAATACTCTACTGCATTGTCCCTCAGTCCGTCCAACCCCGCGAGTCTCCTTGTGAAGCGAAGCAAAGCCAGAGCAATGCTAACATTGTGGGACGACGCATTGAAAGACGCGGATGAGGTATGGCCTTTCTTTCCTTGATGTCTGACGTCTCTGAATTCCGCCGATCCAGGCAATCAAGGCAGACCCTCAGAGTCCATGGGGATACGAGAGAAGGCATGTGGCTCTACATGCTTTGCAGCGCTATGACGAAGCGGTTGATGCGGTCGACCACATGCTTTCCCTCATCGAGGAGTCTCTCGATCAAGACACTCGCCGTAAGTGTCACCTTACCAGCATAAAGACGGTATATCATGACTTGGGTCATACAGAACTAGGCGAGAAATATGTCTCGCCTGCCCAATCGGAGACGGCCATCAACAACATCGTTCGCGACGTCTTCAAGATATGCCCGTTTGTCCTCATCGATGTCAAGAGTGGACGTTTGTGCGATGGACCGCAGCGGATGGATACGTTCAGGTCGGAACTCCAATTCAAGGAACTGGTTTCCTCTATGACACTGGAGCTGGACGATGGACGCATGTTGCGAGTGGTGGCGAAATATTTCCAATATGTGACGTTTTCGCACGTATGGGAAGGGAAGGAGCCTTCATACCAGGATGTCAAGTTGATCGGCTCGGTCTGGGAGCTTGATTCATCTCCGCTCAACAACAAGTTACGCAAATTTTGTGAAGTCGTTCGCGGTGATGGATACCGATGGGCATGGTCGGATACCTGTTGTATCGATAAAACGATCAGCACGGTATTGAACCAGTCACTCAAAATGATGTATAAATGGTACGAGGCATCCGCCGCCACGCTCGTCTTTCTTGCGGGTGTAGACTCTCTGTTGGCTATCGGCAATCTCAAAGACAGTATCTGGATGATGCGCGCATGGACCTCGCAGGAGCTTCTTGCACCCAAAGTGATCCGATTCTACGATTGCAATTGGAAGCCATACCTCGGCGACACCCGTGTCAACCATAAGGAGTCCCCCGAGATCATGCAGGAGCTCGCGAATGCCATCGGCGTTACTCAGGAAATAATCACGGCTTTCAATCCCGACAATCTCAGTGTGCGAGAAAAACTGCGACTAGCCTCGACACGCAATGCGACGGTAGAAGAAGACATCGCATACTCCCTGATCGGAGTCTTCAAAAGCGACATCCGGCCAGACTACGGAGAAGGAGATGCGGCGTTAGGTCACCTGCTGGAGGAGATCGTGGCTCGTTCGGGCGAGGTGTCAGTGCTTGCCTGGACTGGCAACTCTTCGTCATACAATAGCTGCCTTCCCGCCACCCTTTCCGTTTATAACCAAATGCTGCCTGTGACGCCTGTCGTCGAAAATACCGAAATGGACGTGCGCATTGCGGCGTTAAAAAGTTCACTATCCCCGGCCGACGCGACGTCAATCCATGGCCAAATCACCCGTTTACCTCCAGCACGCTTTACCAATCGCCGACTACACCTCCCGTGCATCATCTTTGCCGTTAAAAGGCTCGGTGTACAAGATATTGGGAGTGGTCAAGAGAACCATTACCGAGCTCGCGTGTCAGGCATTGGCCTTGTGGAATTTCAGACGTCGGACAGGCTCTCATTGACAGAGCCGCGCAAGCTCATTTTGGTGCATCCGTGGATCCGTGATTTACGCGATCCACTTGATGGGTTTACTTGGGGTAATGTGTCGGATGATGGGTCCGAACCTGATTCGTCGGCCGAGACCGAGTATGATTCCGCGCCCCCTTCGCCCTTGCATGCCGTACCTGCCGTCACAACGGACGACTATACTCGGGCGTTGCGGTTCGTTGTTCGTCTACAACAGCCGTTCCATGCGTTGTTGCTCCAGCAACAACCTAATGGAGAATTCAAGCGAGTCGCGGCCGAGCACGAGATCGTTGTGCCAGGACTCGACCGCCGGATCAATTTCGCCAAGGATATCCGTACTGAAACTGTGGAGATATTGTGACGCGAGGGTATATGGTTTTGTCACTTGCGTTCGTCCAGCTTGTTGTTTTTCTGTTTCACCGTCTTTTCGCTGTTGCATTCCTCTCCCGAATCATGTAGTTCCCAAAGTCTTTATCCCGCACTGCTTCGCTATCTAGTATACTACCCCTCACTAGAAGGAGATTCGTATCGAAGTCGTGGAGATATTTTGATGCGTGGGTTGTAGAGTTCTATCACTTGCATTCAAACTAGCTGCATCATGTTGTTTTCTTGTCATCTTTTCACTGTCGCCTCTCCCAAATCACGCAGTTCTCAATGTGTGGTTTCCTGGCCATCGACAGTGCGAAAAAGGTAACTTTCGGCGTGCATCTGTCGACCCATCTCGTGTTGACTATTGCACGCACAGTCTATCGAGGCTCAGTGGTCCACAATTGGTCATGTCGTAATCGCGCCGGAAATGGGGAGTGCGACTCTGCCATGCGTGTATTTGACCTGCCCTCTTAAGACCTTCTGACGGATTGTATGTGTTCCCCGTAAAAATTGTGAATCCCTGCCAGAAACGTATCGGAATGAACTCACCATTTTCATACAGGGAGTCCATAATTAGCCAAGAGTGGCGAAAGCATCGTGAAGACATGCATGTCCGGAACGGCGACGAAGCCCTTGCAATTTTGGGCTATGGCCCGGCAACTCCTTGCATATCGTACCGCCCTGTCGTCGATTCCTTTTGACAAGAACAAACGGGCAACCTTCGGGTCCTTGCTGCACAGCCTGCACCACGCATCTGTTTCAGCAGTGACTTCGGAACGAATACTTTGATAGGAGTAAGACAAACGACGGGCGCCAGAGTGCTTGGATGCGATACTTTTGCGCTTGGATAATGAATGAGACCCTGGCCAGTGGCATCTCGGCATCTCCCGTAACCCCTCTATGCAAGACGTTTCCTCCGTCTGATGACCTGTTCCGTCGCATAAACGTTTTATGCACACTCGTCGCAGCTGGGGATACAAATCATACAATGAGCGCGATGAATACCCGAGTCTATTTTTCGCCCAAAATCGCTATGAAAAGTTACTAACCAGTCATCTACATATCTCCATTCATCTCATTCTGAGAAAACAGTGGCCTTTCCTCGTTTGCGTATTCAAGTTCCTTAGCGCAGGTGCAACCGTTTGGATAAAGACATGCTATGTATGCTTGCTCTCGCATGTATGCATTTCCTGCTATGTGTGTCATTTCATAGAGTCAACTTTGAAAGGCCTGACCACCGACCTCGATTCCAAATTTGATCCTAGCCTCTCACGCACCACCCATCGACCTCTTGGCTGGCCCATAACAGATAACGACACTGTTTGTGATAAACCTCCGATCGGCGGAGGTTTCTAGTATTTTCCGAATAGAAAGGTTGCGTTCCTTTTGTATGGCATACTGTTGATCGAGTGTCATGCACTCCAAGTGGGGCGGAGATAAGATAGAATGAGACTCACCGAGGGCTGTGAGAGCTGATCGACACAACAAGAGGATATATTACCTGTGCCGCAAGGAAGCCAAGCATACTTGTGCCCCTTGACCCTGTACTCTTACGATCTTGCCTGTACCTGTGTGTCATGGAGTCGACGGAAGAAAATACGTAACCATCAATACCCCAGGATCTTAGCTCTTCCGAGTCACCAACGGGGACAACCGTATCTCCAAGGCCCATGATCTCAAGAGCGTTGTGATATTTATTGTAACGTCTCCGCATTTAAAGCGACTCTAGTTCTTGTACTCATTCTTGACCATTGGCGAGAAAGCCTATTTCTCAGCAAGTACCTTCCGCCATCCTCCATTTTGTGAGCCCAGGCTGGCGCACCACTAACCATAGGCCCAGGTTCCACTCTTGTCGCCCATGTCTTTGAGTCACCAAATATCAACCATGCATAACGTCAGTGATATCGACACGACCTCGCCGCGCACCTTCTTTGTTTTCCCCTGTGATGATACCATTTGAGTGGATAAGAAACGTACCACGACCGAAGTATCGAGAGAGCCACGGATACAGCATCGGACACCAACTTGAAGGAATCCCCCATGCAGGGAGGCGGTTTTGGCGCTCAAAGTCGACCTTGACTCGCTTCGACATGTGTTCTCCCAGGAACTTCATGCTTCTGATTTTCTGTTCGTCGCCCTTGGCGAGAATAACTGGAATGGGAATCAGTCATCACGTCTTTCACCGCCAGAAATGCTGAAATGACAACAGAAAATTCACATATATCCATCGATACTTCGTCGGCACGGAGACCCTGGTTCCCACTGGCAACGAGCTATCCCCTTTCGAACATCTTGTCTGCAAGTTGAGCCAGGTTAGCCGAGTCCTACATAGGGCTCGCTCACAGAGTTTTCAGCCTGTTTGGTGCTTGAGCTGTCAATCTGGGCCACGGTCCATGTTACCTCAGTAGACTGCTCTGCAGATATCAAAGCGGTAAACAGTATTTAGGAGGGTACTAATTTCTGATTAAATCTGAAACAAATTCTTCGATATCGACCAAAGGCAAAACTTGAAGTTCTGTCTTGCCACAATAGGTGGTTGATCAACATCAAACTTGGTCCCACATGTAGGTTCGTCCTGAATACTGCTATACGCGTCGTGAGATTGATGCTGCGGCGGTGACGTCAAATCGAATGGTACAGAGACGATCCCGGTCAATGACGTCAATCACAAAATTCTTCTTCTTGCTGGAAAAGAACACACGCTCGATCGAGAAACGTCTTGCTATTGGATGACGTCATATGGATATACATAACACCCTTGTCGGCAAATATAGCTCTCCTCGGCCCGGCAAAATCCCAAACTAGTCTCCATATGGTAATTTGTTCGATAGACCGGCCCATCAGAGCTCTCAAATGGGCCTTCAGGTGACAACGCTTTAGGCTCCAATCCGCTCCCGGCCAACCGAACCTAGGGTGGTAGCCTATTCCGACCTCGGTGAGGCGCCCCGATGAAGACAGTCAACGTGATCCGTTGAGGAGAAGCCCAATCAGTCAGCGGACTAAAAGCCGCGGTAAGGTTCGAGATGAGGCACTGCTGCAGGTGGGAACCGGGTTAGCCGATGCTGATGGGCCTCGCATTGACATAGGCTGGAGGAAAAGGGGATAGTATAGTTTGCGCTTCCGCCAACCAATGAAAGCTCGCAAAACAATAAGAATCTCTCCACTCGGATGGCAGTCAAAGTACTTCTATGGCCGTAATGGAAACAGGAAGGCTGTTGGTACACAGTACATCATTTCATAATGGCATAGAGTTTTGGCCACCTTCCTTGATGCTTCCCTACAATGTTATGCATTATCAGCATCAAGCGATATCGTCGGACATGCCCGACCCAATACTTGGCGGTGCATTACTGACAACTTGGGCATAACACTTCAACGGCTTGCTATTCAGCGCGACATTGGCATAATAAGTTACGTTGTGGTGAAACTCTAGTTTTGAAACTCCGAGTCTGGGACTCTGGGTCACTAGCAGTGATATAGTATGAAAAATATGCATCGGGTCCGACCCCTTGAATACAAGGATCTCGTACAAGTTTATTCGATCGCGCATCGATTGAAGTCACCACATACCTTGCTACGAACAGTTTTTGAATGAGCCAAACTCTGGGGTCGCTGACCGTCGTCCGAGCAAAGTAAGAACATCATTGAACTCGGGATCCGAGAGATAGAAATGTGTGAACGTCGAGTTCATATACTGCTACAAAGGGAAACTCATCTGCGAAGATACGGTCCCGAACGGTGTGAACCGTTCGTTGAGCGTAAATCCTATAGACAAAAATGGGAAGAAGAAATAAGTATTCCATCAAAGTAGGGCCGCCCGAGTAAGAGGAACTCTGCGTCCCATGGTGATTTCTTCCGTGGAATAATGTCGTGCATGTGTACTTGTACTCGGACATGTTTTGAGCCCGCAAGCGCGACGCGGTAATAGATTGGATTCAAGGAAGCACGGTATTGGGTAGATTCGCGCGAACACGGCTAGAAACTCGGCCAGGATAAGGTTTATCCCACACGCCCCCTGATCATGTAACCGCTTTATGGGTGTGTGAGAGTAAGACTACGTACCTCAAAGCACACTGGTGACGCCGTGGGCGCGAATAGCAAAACACAACGGCGTCAAAATGGGGAATCAACGGAAGCGGTCAGGGACCAGTCCTGGAACTGGGTATCATCGGAGTAAACCGTAGATCGGCGGCAATGATCATCTGGTTACCATCTACAATGCCAACTTGGGTGAAGTTCAAGCTGCAAAATTCTCCTCCATGAATGTAGAAATGATGGTCAGGTATAAAAATAGAACCTTGTGGATCGGGCTCGGCAATTCAATAGCCCCTTGGAAGGATAGCGGGTGCCTGTGATAGATGGAGACTTCCTACTAGGGTCTTGTGGATGGTGGGAATAGTAAACGGCTACTAGCAATCGAACCAAAATTTAGCTACCGATCAGATAAGGATCGCACATGCACCAGGCAATAATGACGGATTGCGTTGGGAAAATCAATACGGGCGAGAGTTTGAGCGAAGAACCTGAAGGTGGAGAACTGACACTCACTGAGGCTGTGTATACGTACGGCCCCTGGGCCAATGATACACAAATTACGTCAGCAACGGGAACGTTCGGAATGTCCCAGGCTTGCCTGATCCGCACTAGTCTAAGATGTACTGTAATACGCGGCATCCTAGAAGATCCCTGGATGTCGATAAAATGGAGTCGAGTGTTTCATCGCCCCGGAGATTGGCAGATGCACTCCATGTCCGAAGATGACGCGGCCTATGCCGCCCTCCTCACCGAGCTCTTCTCTGACTCCTCCACCTGCGATACCCGCTTCCACTCCTGGATCGAGCACCGATCTGACTTTGCCCTCTCCGAGCAAGAGCAGTCCGATCCTGCTCGATTCTCACACTTGTCTTCCCACCGTTCTTCCCCGTCCCCGTCCTCCTCCCCCGGCGCTCACCGCATCGATTGCCCCTCTTACGGAGCCCTCTCCTCTCCTCCAGACCACTCCGATTCTTCGGACGAGGATTTTGAAGAACAAATCCGCGCACTCCGTTTCATTGTCCAACAACTGGCACACCACAAATCTCACACTACTCCTCCATTCTCTCATCGCGTTCACGATAAAGTATGCTTTTTTTCTCTTCACTCTTCAATCTGACTGACTTCATCCAGCCTCTTCCGGCTCTCCCACCCACACCTTTATCTTCTCTAGTCCAGTCCACCTCATCTCATGCTCTGCGCTCGCTCTCATCATCGACCCGCGTTTCTCGCCTTCCTTCGGGTACGCTCTCGTCGGATGGCATTCAAACACAGGAGATCCCTCCCTCCTTCCACCAGTCTTCCCTCGTCGATGGCTACTTGCACAAACGCGACGACTCTTTCCCCCATCCGTTTATACGTCCTCAAGGACAAGACAGTCAAATTTCATGCCGTATCCGCGACTACAAGAACCCTGTGCAACGATCCCCGACGCTTTCCGAATTTTCGTTCGCGTATTCTGCCCAGAATTCGCTCACGACGCCTTCCGCATGTTCTCCCGAGAATATTACCCTCCTAGCCTCGCCAGTCAACGACCGAGCTTTATTCAAGGGTCCAATTATCGGTCCGATCAGTGAACGAACAACGTCCCCAGTCTTAAAGACCAATTTACCACGTCCTCCAAGCCCCAGCTCTTTCACCGTGTCATTACCCACAATGAAGGTGCTTCCTGCATCCCCTACTTTGCATTCTTTTCCGGTACCGAACCCGGCCGTGAATGATGCGCCTCAGCGCCTCCGCGTTCCAGAATCAGCAGACCATCTTCAGTCGCGTTGGTCCGACACAACGACAGCTTCATTTCCACCGTCGAATATAGAACCTAAACCTCCCGTGCTCTTGAAACGAAGAACACCTCCCAAGGAGATGAATGACAAGGTCCCGAGAACGCCCAAGAAGCACAGCAGTTTCAACAACCTTATTTCGCGCTTTTCCCCAAGTCGTCCTGCCACACCATCCACTGCGATGACCAATCAGACTGGGGACGATGCTGCGCACGACTCTGTCAATGACAGCGACACTAGGGACAAAGAGATGAACAAGAAAAGGAAGTCATTGAGCAAAAAGTCATCACTTGCCTCCCTCCGAGCATCGTTTTCCCTCTCTCGAGTATCCTGTAGCTCACTCCGTTCTCATGTATCCTCTCCAATCGAAAAGGCACCTCCATTGCCCACATTGCCCACGCAAACATCATTGTCGGCCGACCCTTCCGTGTCCTCGGAAGTTCCTCCGCCCCTTCCAAAGGTGTCTCTTTCGAAAGTACCACCCTGGGAGAACCTAATTTATACCCCCTCGATTCCTATCCCTCTGTCGGTATCCGTGACCACATCTTCCCAGAGTTTATCCCAGCTCGCGAGCTCTGATACTTCCGCCGCATTAGGCGTTTATCTAGCATGTTCCAACACTACTCCAAATGCGTCCCGATCTTCTCATCCCGCCCGTAGGAAGCAGGTGTCTCTGGCGTCCGCGGAATGTGTCGAACCAATGACTTCCTTCAACCCGGTGCCTACCAGCCAAGCAACGACCCAACCGAAATCGGTCGTTCGGCCGATAACAAAACCAACAAATATCAAGACGCTTATAACACCGGCAACCAAAGGAGTGACGACGCCTTCTAGACTTCCGATCGCCGGCAACAGAAACCACCAAGGGTGCACGTCCCAAAGGTTTGTGGAAAAAAACAAGTAGCTTTTTGGGAACCAGCAAGTTCGTGCCATTTTTGTGATGTCAGTCTTCTGAATCTATGAGTGACTGGGCACTCTCTGTAGATTTTCTCGACTTGTCTTCTCGATCCACGTTGTTGCATCACAGTTTTACCCCTACGTCAGCATTCTGAACAGGCTGGGCTCGGTTCGTTTTCCTTCTGGAAGGACCCTCAGTTACCTTCTTCGCTAGCGGTCCTCCGATGATCGCAGCTCGCGAATGACCCGCGGATCCGAAGAGCCGTCAAGCGATAACGTTATATACTGTCTTTCCCTCTTCGCAGATGCCTGTATGTAGTAGCTTTCATCTCCGTCTTGCGTCAACCCTTGTTGTAGAGTTACATACGTGTACAGATTTGATCTCGCTGTCGGGTACCGTTCACATCTTGTGTCTCGATCTTGCTTGTAGTTGGATCACCTTCATTACCGAGTGCTCAACCTTGATGGATTGAGTACTAACAAGAACCAGGTATCCAAGCATATGGGCGTTCCTTGTATGGCATTAATCAGTAGACGATTGAGCATAAAGAAAGGATGCATACGGATCAATCCCAACACAAGATGGGGATCAAGGGAATAGCCATTTCCTAGGTCATGGGAGGGTTCCAGGGTGTGGGTTCCACCATGTTCGGCGAGACCACTCTAAGGACCTTCATTGACCATCTCCTGCCAGTCGCATCCTATGACAGCTGCTCATTCGAACTTTGGCACAGACCAAGGAATCAGTACTCGTGATATTTCGATTAGCAAACATGGAGTTCTGAATCTACTGCAAGCAGTGTGCCATTCACCATATAATGATATATCCGCTTCAGTGCACGTGGGATCGATTAGACGGTAGGACAGCTTGCACCTCTGGAACGGAACTTCGCCCGATATTATTGATAGAGTGGACGAATTCCTGGCCTCTTGAATGATATATAAGCAAACCGAACGGCGAAGAGAGCGTCTTGCACGTCGAATTCGACGTCCGACAGTGGTTGTTTCAACACGAATACAAGGAAGAATATGGGCTCACTTGGATTCCTGTGCGGAGAGAACCAGTTCAACGTCCTGATTCCCTCGTCCGCCAAAGTCTTTGGTCGACATGCCACCGCTCCTCTCGTTGTCTTGTACATCTCATGTCGTGCGGTGGTGCCTGTATGAATGCTGACCTTCTAGTATCCCCAACCTAGCCAATGGCCATGCTTTTGATGTTCGACAGTACTCTGGTTTAGCAGGCACGTCGAACGTCAATGTGACTTGGTCAACCCCCTCCACCGTCACACCACGTGCGATTACAGTTCGTCGGAACGCTGCAGAAAGCTTGCAGATTGCGAGGCAGAGGAGTCAGACGGAGGACGTTGGCTTGTGAAATCCGTGTGTTAGTCTACGTGGTATAATTAGAACGGATTTGAAGCAATGCATTCCTCGTGACGGAGTGGAGGGTGGCTATTTCGACGCAGTATCGCATGGATTGAACGTTATTGACGCATCGTCACTGTCTTTAGCCAGCGAGTCGAGGAGGAAACATCAAAAGATACCCGTCTCTGAGCAACGTGACCAGCACAAAGTGGCTCAGTTCGGTGTAAGACAGGTGAGGTATATCCTAAAGAGATTCAACATTGAACGTTGAACAGTGGACGCACCAGAGTGGTTGAAAGCGGCACGTCGGATACGCCGTTCGTTACAGTTGCTGGTTGTACGCAACAGTGATTATGTAATATTTGGTGTTATTCAAACCCTGCTGACTAAGCTCCCGGCTTCTGCCCACTGCACGACCATGCACTGGCACCTGCACAACCACAACGACACCCACCATGCGCTGAATCAAAGGTAATGTTAGGGCTTGTGTTTAGCCTCCTGAACTAAAACTGATTTGGGGAAGACGGACAAAGTATTCAACGGCATTTAGGCACATCCAGAATCCTGGAGGCTGAAGAGATGAAGAATGAGCGTAGACGTCACTGGGAAGTTGGCACAGAGGAATCGATATGGTCAAACCCCGCATTAGATCCATAAGGGCTATAGAACACGACCCTACAGAGAAGATCATATCCACGCCTCCCAGCGCGGCCAACGCATTATCGGTACTGATTATGCGGTAACGACGAAATATGTAATCACGGGAAGACCGTCTCAAAGACCCCCGTCAAGAAATCAATCGAAAACAGTTCACTATTTCACGCGTGGAGTCTGCACTTCCTCCGAGGTGGCGAAAGCATCATGATCGCAAGCATCTCTGGGAATTTTTTGATCACGAAAGCGATAGCGCCTGATATGAATCGCCCAACACGTCCCTGAATATCGTGATGCATTTCCGTCAAGCCCTTTCTGAACTGTACATACATCTCATCAGGAACCCGGGCAACATGTACTTTCGTGGAGGAAACATCAACGGTGGACGAACCAAAGTCAGGTAAGTAGATCCAGTGCTCCCACTTGCGCCTGAACGAATGTCTACTTGCACTCACCCTCTAAGCCGGTGCTGGCTCAGCTCGGGATCTCATGCGACCTAATATTACAATCCATCTCGTCTAAGGAATCTTTCGTCCTTCATTTACGTGCATTTAACTCTACATGGCGAGTCTTTCAGGGGAAGACACGACAGTGATATATAGACCACGACCGTGTGGAGGTGCGCCGAACACCTTGATCTTCGTAGCCGCTTCAAAGTTTCCCCAATGACAGCAGATTATATAACCCATCGTACAAACTTGGAGCCTGTCGATCAAAAGGTAAGTAAAAAGGTCGAATTGGTGATACCTACCGGCATCAATCCGACAGGCTCCCACCATACAATCACCGCTGCAATCGATCCCGCAAGAGATTGAGGAGTGCTAGTACACGACATCTTCATGGCTTGAAGCCCGTGCCGGATGTATGTATATGGGCTACCAACGATGAGTCACAGATTGGCGAATGGATGTATAAGGGCAACGAATGTCAGGAACGCAGGCGCAGGACCTATGACTCGGACGTACCTGCGCGGGTTGTAAGGATTTACCATGCATAAAAGTGATGCTAACAAGCACCTCCGATGCATCCAGGTTTGATGCATCGTGACACTGGATAAAAAAGATGATGCATTTGGAAGCTTCCCGTGATCTTCCTGCCAGTGATGCACGCAAGTGCGATGCTGGCGCATCTGTTGTCACCTCTGTGGTAAGGTCATGCACCGTTGAACCATATTGACGCCCAAAGCTGGTACAGCACTGGCACGGCCTGTTTCAACCCCATACGAACACCTTCAACAGCACTTCATTCGTGACTCAGTGTCCCATCGTTCCCGGGCATTCATTCCTCTACAGATTCAACGTGGAGAACCAGTCTGGCACATTCTGGTACCACTCTCATTACAGCCTTCAGCTCTGCGAAGGTCTTCGTGGCCCGCTTATTATCTATGACCCTCACGACCCATACCGCGTCATGTACGACGTCGATGACAGTGCGTTCTTAAATATTTCGTCTTCGACATTACCTGACGTCTTTCAAGATTCTACAATGATTACGTTGTTAGATTAATAAGTAAATGTTCCGCAAACTCTCCACCAGTTGCCTGACACAACTTAGGTCTCACATCAACGCAAAGGATGCGTTTTTTTTTTCAATCGAGCGGCAATCCTTGTCACCATGGCGTGCAAGGCGTGGATCACCTGTTCTACCGATAACCACAGCTTCACTATCATAGAAGCCGACGGACATGCTGTTATCCCGCTCAACATCGACGCGATAACGATACACGCCGGATAACGATACCCAGTCGTTCCGAAACACGGGGACGGAACAAATGATCCATCTGCAGTTGAAACTCAAATGGCAGGACTACAGGCAAGCCTGGACCTCAGGCTAGATTGTGCTATCGCGTTTCAGCGATCCGGCGTGCGTCGATTGTTGAAAACGCGTCCCTTCTGCATCTATGGTTTACTTGGTGTTCTCCAATCAAGACTCCAAGTCTCGACTCGAGTTCTAAAGTCTCATAGCCTCGCGGTCCACGGGCGAGCATCAGTGAGCCCGAATTTATACTTGCGGCTCCACTTGGTGCACACGTCTCTCAATCATTGTCACCGTCGTTCTCCAATGGGCTACCCCCAGGCTCTACCAAAAGTGGGCCTAAAGGTGTTGGGAATGCCGCGTCGTATTTTCCGACTCTCCAATGGATTGCACACTCTGACTGCACGCTGGGCGTCCAGACGACGCTCGGGGCCGAGAGAAGAACCTGTGAAATGAATGACGGTGGATGAGAAAGTAGCTCATCCGTTAGTACTACTATGGAACACGTTGACGGTATCGTAGACAGGCTATCATCCCCACAAGCGTGTATAGTGATGCAAAGCTCCATGGGAACGGTAGACACACTTCATGCGTATTGGGCGTGAGGGATTTAATAGAGCTGAGCTCTGCAACATGTAGTCAGAAACGATAGAAAAGAGAGATGGACACACCAACCGCGCAAACATGGAATGTCTGCCACGATCAAGTGAACGCCGACCGTACCATACGAAGAAATGACAAGCAGGAAAATAGTCAGGTGATCTGAATCGAGGAAGTAGCACTCACATAAGTAATGCTCTGTAATCAGTCCAGCACACAGATAGCAACAAGTATGCAGAGTGTAGATGCCGAGTATGATGAGAAGGCCAGGCTGCGCTAAGGACCGGCGCAAATGATGGGACGCGTGCCACGGACGTGGAACGCAGGGAGGTATGTATGTCATCGTCTGAGCAATATGGCGAGCGCAAAATTGGTCGGCTCTGTATAGGACGGGTGAGAGCTGATCCCAAAGAGGTTGAACGTTGAACCATCGGCCATGTTCGCCCAACAGGCAAGGGTTGGTATTTGTCGTCCTCGGAACCAGACCTATCTAGAGGAAGACACAGGGAGTGTTGAACGCCACTTAGAGCGGCGGGCGCGTACCCAGAATCCTCGAGAAGGTTGCGTGGACGTCACTAGGAAGTTGGCATCAAGGGTTGAGAGCTTGGGCTTGGCCAAAGGTTACACATGGGCCATGAGGAGACCACAGAACGCAACCTTCCTGGAATCGATGTTTGTCACGTCTTCAGTGGTGAACCGTCGAGCACAGCGTCCTGCTCGTAGCATTTGTCGCAGCGGTATTGCAGAAAACCAGAAACTGACCTCGATGTAACCTCATAAAGTACATGCGCGTATGAATGTAATCACACTGACCACTTTCGTATATTGAGAACCCGCGGGAATTTTGGACACCGCGGGTCTGCACGGGTTACAGTGTCTGTACCCTCACCCGTACAGGTTGCGTTGTCTACGGGTTAACCCGTGCTCAACCCTAGCACTGAAAGGAAGTCCGTGTATTTTGACTGTTACCGTGTATGGTAGAAGATGACATGCACTAGGTAGATGAAACTTTGGTTTGAATGAAAGCCCGAGGCGACCCGCACCGGGGAGAGCAAGCTGCGAGGGTGAGTTTGGCACCGAGCAGAAGAAATGCTCTAGCCGGCGCGGAGCGTACAACGGACGATTGGAATATGTTGAATGAGGGAGTCATTCTCCGAGAGGGAGTGGTGGGTAGGAGTGAACGAAAGACGGAAGAGAAGACAACGTCAATTGTGGGCGACGTTGTGTGGATGCGGAGTGGGCGAAGGAAAGAGTCCGACGCGCCGCTTCGCATTACCTTCAAGTTGCTTGACAAGGTTTCGTCATAAGTCGTTCCTGGACCTTTCGGGTCGAAAATACAAAACCGGCTCCGGTGCCGGTTCGCTGGTTCGTTCGCTTATGCGCCCGTAGTATGGCGTGTGACGTTAGAGTCGTATACTAATCTGCAAAGACGGTCGTAACAAGCGCTGCAAACTCTAGGCCGAATTTGAATTCTTCGACTTAGAATTATTTGTTTATACTCGTGGAGCAAAACCCTACAAAGGCTAGGAAATTTTGTCTTCAGGTGAGCAGACATGACTATGGTCTGCTCTTTCAAGTTCACAGTGAACGCAGCAGTGCACGGTCAACATGAACGAGTCAATACATAATCAAATATGGCTACATTTAGGTTAGTTTATTTTGCTCCAGAAGTATAAACAAAAACCCTAAGTCGAAGGATCCAAAATTCGGCCTAGAGTTTTGCAGCTAGCTCAGCCGCTCAGCGGATTTGTTCGGATCATAGTGTCGGTTGATTCATACCTACTAGTACAAAGAAAAGTAAAAGCACGAGCATTACCGTAAAGTATGGACCCCACAAACCACAAAACAAAGAAAAAACACAATAGCTCATGCACTTGTACCCAAATGTGGTAAGTCAGTCGCGAGCACGAGCGCCACTGGCAACACTGTCACGTTGGAGTACACATGTCGACCTTCGTGCAGTCTCGCTCGTCTGTCACGCAATTGCGTGCACAACCGACGCCGACGCCGTCCCCTCGCTCCCTCGCCTCTCGTGCACCGAAACGGCTGCCGAACACGACGAACGCCACGGAAACCGCACGTCCAACAACGCTGCTTCCCACCTCGACTTCTTCGACGTCGTCGGCGTGCCCGTCGAGTTCGTCGCTACTGTCACCAGCGCCGTCGACAACCTTGTCGACGCACCTGTCGCTCCTGTCGACACCATCTCGACGCCCCCGTAGCCCCAGACAACTTCGTCAACGACAACCACGGTGCATCCCTCAATGATCGCCCGGTGGCGTCTCGTCGGCCGTCCCCAGGACCTTCAACGCGCCAACGCGCTCGATCCGGGCGCCCCAAGCGCGCCCCTCGCTCCCTCGCCTCTCTCTGGCCTCTCCCGCGCCAGAACGGCTGCCGAACACGTTGCGAACCACAGAAATGGCGCGTCCATCGACGCTGCCGCCTCCCTCGACGTCCTCAACGCCCTTGGCACATCCAACGATGCAGCCAACGCCCTCCTCCATCGATCGCGCGTCCCCACGGCTGTCTGCGACAATACTGTCGCCCCCGGCGACCTTCTCGACACAAATGGCGCGCGCGGTGGCGCTGCCGTCTCCCTCGTCGGCATCTACGACGACGCATCTGCCAATGGCGGAACCGTCGCCCCAGGCGACTCCCTCGACCTGCAAACGCGCTCGACCAGCGCGACCACGTCGCCCGCCTCGTCTCTCGCCCGCCCTTGGGGCTGCAAACACGCAATGACAACGACACCGTCGACACCAACGCACACGCCGAAACGGCAGTCGTGCCCTCTCTCCATCACGCTACGGCGCGCCCAAATGGTACCGGCTCGCCCTCGTCCGTTTACGACGACATCACGTTCCTGTGCGTCAACGGTGAAACCGTCGCCCCACGTCGCGACTCACCACGAGTCAATACAAGGACGCTAGCTGGTCACTGCGCGGACGGTACGAGCCTGGCCCATCCACACACTTCCTATCAACTCTAGATGACCTACCGAATCCCACCAGGTCGACGAGCCTGAGGACAAATCAAACCGAGACCTGCAAGGTCAATTGAAGAAGATGCACATACGGTATAGCTCGTACGGACCATAATTTTTTACGTATACAGATTATCTCAGATCTGTATAGCATTAGTATTCTGATAAGATTAGTCCAACTTGTATGTACGTTAGACAAAGTGGTGTTTACTTCGACGAAACTGCAGTGTAGGTAGGCACACGTATTTAAGGCCACAGGTACGGGTATCCATAGTACCCATGCAGGTTACCCGTACCCGTTCTGATCCCTAGCACCGAGGGTGCACAAGACAGGTAGACAGCCGATGTGACGATACGACGAGGACCGAAGCAGGGTAGCGGCGGGCAAACTGGTCCAACATTTAGGTTCAATGTATGATACAAGCAACGTCGTCCCAGGTCGCAGTCAGAGGAGCATCACGGACTCCATGTGCACGGCGGTCTTGTAAGGTAGCACCGCAGAGAGGGATTTTGGCTGTTTGGCGAGCTGCGACGGGCTGGCACAAGCCCAGAGCAGGCTAAAAACTACACTATCTCTTTTTCGTCGGTCAGAAACTGGTTAGAAACCTCGGCTAACCCGGTTCCAAGTGTGAGATCTGAGGGGACACAACACTCAGTTGAATGGACCTTCAGAAGATAATGTTACATGTCTTCCCGGCCAACAGAAGCTACTACTAGTAGGGTGGCAACCTACTACTCGACTCTGACCTTCCTTTGTAAGGCTAGATGACGGGTTCTTAAGGGGACAAGGAGTTTAGCCGAAATGGGTAGTGCCAGTAGTGAGAGATATGAGAGCGAGGAGAGAGCTAAGCTAATTCAAAAGTCGGCAGTGTCGTGCATCGGGCGATGTCGCAAGTGAAACTGGGGATCGACTCGATTCAAATTCGATGCAGACTGGCTGCGATGCAGGCCGGCTTTATATACTACTAGTGGATTCGGGGCGTAGCGTAGATATACAATACACCGCGTCATAATAGCATTGAGTTTCGGCCACCTTCTCTTCAGATCCGATTTCTGAAGCGGGCTCCGATGGGATAGGCTTCGCCCGTTTCTTTTTTTGGAAGGACCCCAAGTTAATTACCTTTTGCGCCGACCCATCCTCCAATCATAGCTCAAGGATGGCCTACGAAGTGTCGTTAAACCGTAACGTCATACAGTGTCTTTTTAGATAGGCTTGTTGTGCATTAATCAGTGCCATCACGCGGTATCGTCGGACATGCCCGTCGGACCCAATACTTGGCGGTGCATTACTGACAACTTGGGCATAGCACTTCGAAGCTTCAACAGCTGGCCATTCAGCGCATGTTACATTAGCATAAGATCGTAAGTACGTCGTACCAGTGGTGAAACTCTTGTGTTGAAACTCCGAGTCTGGGCCAGTGATATACACTATCTCATAATGCATAGCGTTGGTCACCCTCCCTTGTTATGCATTATCAGGTTGGTATCTTGGTGGTAGACTCTGGGCAAGTTCGTCCCAACTTATCTTGGTATGCATTATGAGATAGTGTACTATATATGAAAAACACGCATCGGGTCCGGCCCTTTGAACACAAGGATATCGTACAAGTTTATTGTCCGGCCCGGATCGCGCATCGATTAAAGTTAGTACATACCTTGTTGAAAACATTTTTTGAACGAGCCAAACTCTGGGGTCGCTGACCGTCGTCCGAGCAAGCCTAGTAAGAACATCATTGAACTCGGGATCCGAGAAATAAAAATGTGTGAACGTCGCATTCTGCTACAAGGGGAAAGTCATCCACGAAGACATGGTCCCGAACAGTGCGAACCGTTCGTTGGACGTAAATCCTATAGACAAAAATGGGAAGATAAATGTGTTTCGAGACACGGCATGCGTGCGAATGCGGCGGGTCGATGGATGGGTTGCCGTGACACTTAGGTTCGCCGGTACAAGAATTCGATCAAAGAAAGGCTTCCCGAGTAAGAGAAGCTCTGCGTCCCATGTTGATTTCTTCCGTGGCATCACATCGTGCAGGTGTACTTGTACTCGGACATGTTTTGAGCCCGCAAACGCGACCCGGTAATAGATTGGATTCAAGGTGGTCAAAGAAAGCACTGTGTTACGTATCTTCGCGCGAACGCCTCTGGAAACTCGGTCAGTATGATTTTTATCCCACACGCCCTTCATGTAACCGTTTTATGTTTATGGTGGGTGTGAGAGTAAGACCATATACCTCAAAGAGCTGAAAACGTGGATGGCAGCGGGAATAGCAAAGCACAACGGCGTCAACTTGGGGAATCGCCGAAACCGGTCAGGAACCGGTCCTGGACTGGGTATATTCGGAGTAAACCCCAGTTCGGTCGCAATGATCGTCTGGTTACCATCTACAATGCCAAAGTGAAGTTCGGGATGCAAAATTCTCCTTCATGAACGTAGAAATGATGGTCAATGTGGACGAAACGGGCTCAGCAACTCAATGGCCCTTGGAAGGGGTGAATCATGGGCGTTGATGATGGGATCGATGGAAACCATGGGTCTGGATGGTGGGAATAGTAAACACCCAATCGAACAATTAAGCTACCGATTAGATTATTAGTGTACCTTGTTTACAAGGTCACTGGGGAGAATTGTGGCTGTGTGTTGTGAAAACGCCGTGGAAGTTTCTTATGTAAACAAGGTTTCCGTACTAATCGGGACAATCAGTACTACGGCCGAGAGCGAAACCAGTTTCCAGCTTGCATCAAAGAGGTACCTGGTCATCAAGTACCATCACAAGGTCCGGATGTAGCGAAGAGGCACCTCGTGTCGGCGGTCCGGTACTGATGAAAAGTAAGTTCGGATGGAGGGCGACTGCCATGTGTATTGCTAACCTCGTGCCAAATTCAGAGTGCTCACGGCAGTCGACGGCAGGAAGAGTCTGAAGGTACAGAACTAATGAATATGCTCTCAAGCTATGTATACGTACGGCCCCCAGATGCTGGCGACGGACATTGATGTGTGTAAGATTGCCAGGAAATTGAGAGCAATGATACATAAATTATGTCAGCGACGGAGAAGGATGGCTTGATCTGCACTAGCCCAAGATGTGCTGTACTATGCCTCCTATAGATCCCTGCCAGTGGATGTGGATAAAATGGAGTCGAGTGTTTTATCGCCCCAGAGATGCAGATGCAGTCCAAGAGAGAAGACGACGGGGCCTACGCAGCCCTCCTCACGGAGCTCTTCTCTGACTCCACCTCCACTTGCGATACCCGCTGGAACCAATCTGACTTTGCCCTCTCCGAGCAGGAGCAGTCCGTTCTTGCTCGATTCTCTCACTCGTATTCCCGTCGATCTTCCCCGTCCCCGTCCTCCTCCCCCGGCGCTCACAGCACATACTCCATCCACGCCACCTGCCCCTCCTACGATACCCTCTGCTCCTCTCCTTCCGACCATTCCGACTCTTCTGACCAGGACTTTGAAGAACAAATCCGCGCACTCCGTTTCACCGTCCAACAAATGGCACACTACAATTCTCAAACTACTACTCCATCCTCTTATCATGTTCACGACAAAGTATGTGTTGATTTTCTCAATCTTCAATCTTACTGACTTTGTCCAGCCCCTTCCAGCTCCCCCACCCTCCCCCTCATCTCTGGTCCAGTCCACCTCATCTCGTGTTATGCATTCGCTTTCATCATCGACCCGCGTTTCTCGTCTTCCCTCGAGTACACTCTCGTCGGATCACATCCAAACACAGGAGATCTCGATCTCTCTTCCTCCATCTCCCCTCGTCGATGGCTCCGTGCACAAATGCGACGACTCTTTCCCCCATCTGCTTATGAATACTCAAGAACAAGACAGTCAACTTTCATGCCGTATCCGCGACTACAAGAACCCTGTGCAACGATCCCTGACGCTTTCCGATTTTTCGCTTGCCTACTCTTGCCAGAATTCGCTCACAACGCCCTCTGCAAGTTATCCCGCGTCCCTCACCAGTGCCATTTTATCGTCGTCTCGATGTTCTCCAGAGAATATTGCCCTCGTAACCTCGCCAGTAGACGACCGAGATTTCTTCATGGAACCAGTTACCGGACCAATCCGTGAACGAACAACCTCGTCCCCAGTCTTAAAGACCACTTTACCACACAGTCCAAGTCCCAGCTCCCTCACCGTGTCATCACCCATAACGAATGTGCTTCCTGCATCCCCTACTTCGCATTTTTTTCCAGTGCCAAACGCGGCCGCGAGTGATGCGCCCCAGCGCCTCCGCGCTCCAGAATTAGCAGGCCGTCCTCAGTCGCGTTGGTCCGACACAACGACAGCTTCTCTCGCATCGTCGAATGTAGAACCTAAACCTCCCAAGGAGATGAATGTCAAGGTCCCGAGAACGCCCAAGAAGCACAGCAGTTTCATCAACCTCATTTCGCGCTTTTCCCCAGGTCGTACTGCCACTGCATCTACTACGATGACAAATGGGACGGGGGACGATGTTGCGCATGACTCTGCTAATGACAGCGACATTAGGGATAAAGAGAAGAACAAAAAAAGGAAGTCGTTGAGTACAAAGTCATCACTTGCCTCCCTCCGAGCATCGTTCTACCTCTCCTGTAGTTCACTTCGATCTCATGTATCCTCTCCATTCGAAAAGGTACCCCCGGTGCCCACATTGCCCATGCAAACATCATTGTTGGCCGACCCTTCCGTGCCCTCGGAAGTTCCTCCGCCCCTTCCAAAGGCGTCTCTTTCGGAAGTACAACCCTCGGAGAACCTAATTTATACCCCCTCTATTTCTATCCCTCTGCCGATATCCGCGACCACAACTTTCCAGACTTCCACCGCATTAGCGTCCGAGTCGCGCGTTTACCTAGCGTATTCCAACACTACTCCAAACGTGTCCCAATCTTCTCCTCATCCCGCCCCTAGGAAGCAGATGTCTCTGGCGTCCATGGAAGATGTCGAAACAATGGCTTCCATCAAACCGGTGCCTACCAGCCAAGCAACGACCCAACCGAAGCCGGTTGTTCGGCCAACAAAACAAAAAAATATCAAGACGCCTATAACACCGGAAACCAAGGGAGTGGCAACACCTTTCGGACTTCCGATCGCCGGCAACGGCACCGACCAAGGGTACACGTCTCAAAGGTTTGTGGAAAAAAACAAGTAGCTTTTTGGGAACT
>QGOI01002646.1:0-12080 GCA_003313885.1 Boletus sp. MG55
TCTCCTCGGCAGTGCTCTCCTTATGCACTGCCTCGTGATCCTACTTTACCCGATCCCGGTTTGTTCCGTCTCCATTTCATATTTATATCTCACCTTCCATTCCCGCCCGCCGAGGCTGTAGTACTATAGTTCCGTTCCATTCTGTCCCGACTCCCTTCGAGTCATATTTATATTCTGAGTCCGTTATGGACTCCGATACTTAGGGCCTATAAAAGGCCTGCTTCTTTCTCTCATGTACCTCACCTTGATCTACGCAATCTACCGCATAGTGTCAAGAAGCCCAGCTGAGCTCCTTCGTTCGACCTCCACATCTCCTCGGATCTCAGCCCTTCTGAGAAGTCTTCCCTTTCTGGGTCAACTTAGATTCATCACGCGCCTTTGCCCATAGACGGTGATTGGAAGCCTCAGCGACTCAAGGGCCGTCGCTGCCGTAGCCATTCGGGGATACCTCTTTAGGATCCAGGAACACGCAACTTGACCTGCCAGTCCAGCGTTACTTGTTCGCTTCAGGTTGAAGCGTAACAGGAACTCTGAGGCAAACTCCGGAACTCCGGAGTTTTGGCTTGACCGGAAGGGACTTGGCTTCACCGTATGTGGTGCGCCCTTGTTGGAATCCCGGGTCCCGGATTTACGGAGACAGACGGAGATGACTTGGAGATGAGTCCGGAAGGTCGGAGTAGGACTTAAGAGTGATAATCACTTCTTAGTCAAGCAAAGGTTCGGAGGAGAGTCGTCAAGACTCGAGCAGAGTAGGAGTAGATTAAGTTGATATCAGACTGAAGTTTGTACAAGCGGAAGTACATTATTTATATGGAGCAGAAGTGATTACGAAGTACGGAGTACGAGATGTGATCAGTAATACAGAGTCGGGTATAAGTATACCGGAGCTGTGCTCCGGGAGTACAGAAGCTGGAGCTGTGCTCTAAGCGAAACACAGGATCGGAGGTAACTACAAAGCGTGAGCTAATACAAATGGAGTATAGGATATACATAACAGAAATGGAGAAGAGATCTAAAGTGGTCTGGAGGTCCGGAGGTGCGAACTGAGTGAGAACGCTCCAGAGTTCACGAGTGGAAGACCGGAGGAGGACCGGAGGACCGGAGTTGGACTTAGCAATATTTCAGGATATGACAGGTACGACCAGTCCAGTCATCCTTTACCTAGTCCGGTTCGAGTTTTGTTACTCCAGTCTTTTAGTCCGCGTGTAGTCCGGTCAGTCTGTTCCGTTTTCGTTCCGGTCTTTGGTCATTCCTTTTCGTATCGTTCCGCTTTACTTATGTGACTCCTTTTGGATATTCCTATCACCTTTCGTCACTCCCTTTACGTTCGTTTTATAGTTACAGTTTGTTCATTTCATGTTTGACAGTCCTGGGAAATGCCCAGACTATAAAGCTCTGTACCTTCGGGTCAAATAACATCTTTTGGCACTCGTAAGCTTTCTCCACACACGCACGCACGTCTCCGTCATCATCTCCCATCATCGTCATCATCGTTCCCTACGTCTCTCACTCCGGACTAACGAGTCTGGACTACTACGAATAACACCGGACTATTGTTATCTACTCCGGACTACCTTCCGGACCTCTTTCTCTTGGACCACATACCATTCTGGACTTATGCCTCTACTTGAACCCACCTTGGGATGAACCCATCGCACCCTCACCCCTTACTGCCTGGTTACCTTCAACCAGGTTAGTTGTTCTTCACCGTGTACTATCTAAGGTATGTGCCTACAAAGATGGATGGGTTCTTTACAATGACTACGTGGATAACACGTCAGCCAGTTTCCGGACACTCACACAATCGCCTACTGACCTCCCCCATTATTCAAGAGACCCAGATCTGTAAGCACTTGACCATACAGCTTGGCAACCCTTGTCTTTCCGGTACCCGGAGATCCAAGGGAAACCCTATTCAGTGACATCTGAAGTGGTTCCTTCTCATCCAGTTCATGATGACAGTTTGTCTCAACAAGCGCGAAAAAGTTGCACACAGCCTATATGACAGACTCGAGCCCAATGAGTCCCTACAGCCCTGCTCAGGTTGCATTGTTCAGAATGACCTGGAACGGGTCAGGTCAGATCAGGTCTTCCTTGGTCATGAAGGAATCATCAGTGAAAGCCCCGGCCCTATGCACTTTCTCGACTCGTTCTGCTTGGAGCTCGCAGACCTTTGAAAACATGTTGTAATGTGTGAGCATTGCCAAAACCAGGTGTGCCCCTCCCATGACCGAGTCGTCTGATGGCGATATGGCAGGACAGACCACAAATGCCATCGTCAATGACCATTCTTCCTTGATATCACTTGAGAATCGGATCCTTGGGCACTGTCGTCGACTCTGCATCTGTATGGGACATGACTGGGTAAACCAGGGTCATGCTCAAAAAACTTCTCCATCTCAGCAAGTAGGAAGTTGATGGACTTGCTTTCCCGATTGATTGCTCGTTAATTGATGGCTTCATCAATGAATATAGCCAGGGCCTCTGCCAACAAGGAGCACCTGTTCAATCAGGCCCTGCGTGCCTTTAACTCTTTCATATGACAACTTTGACCCAGTAGTCTCCAAGAATGCATCGCCAGGCAAAACCTGGATCGATTCTAGAAATTCAGTGTATAACCTCAGAACCATCATTTTGCCTAGTTCAGAGAGTCACATCAGTAACTGAACGACATGGCAATCGTCAGCATGACTCACCAGTCCCTGGGTTTCAAAGCAAACAAGGTTAAGACACTCCTTGCTTGGCAAGGCAACACCCTGGCACTTCATTGTATCAATCTTTGCCTTGATCCTCAGATTCTGTTCCTCGACTTGCTCGAGCCCCATGAGATCCATGATTTCATCAATGGCCACATTATATATGCCATCGACGCATTTCTGTTCCCAATTGTTTCGAGCAGGGGCGGCACCGAAGGACGTACTAATGAGACAGACTGAAATTAGTAGCGATGTCCGAATCAGGTAATTTTTTCCTATCTGGCCCTATTTGCCATGTTCTCCCCTGTCTCATATGCTACCTCACCTCGTCGTCATGTATCGCTCGCTTGCCATCACTGTGACCCGTCCCACCTTTCAGCTGTTTCCTTCATGCTTATCTCACTGCTCGCAGACACCATTCGCGTCATGTCACCCGCTGTCCCCCCCTGCCTCACTCGTGCTGTCGCCCCTGCTATCACATCATACCACTGACCATCACCCACCTCATTCACGCAATCTCACTCACCATTGCCACTCACTCACCTTCCTGTCTTGCTTGACCCTCCATGTGTGTGCACAATACACCTCTCCTCAATGCCCACCCAGCACACCCCTCCTTGAGCATGCACTGTCCCACCTCACGCCTGTGCATATTCACCCACACGTCACCCTCCCTGCTTCATTCATGCCATTTTTTCCATATGTACTATGCCACATCCTCGAAAGAAGATGGTGAGCCTGACGAAACAACTCACAACCCTTACCCGGAGAACAGATCCCCCAGACTTGGACCACCACTCATCACCCCATGCATCCAGTGACGGAACGATAGAGAGCGGCAATAACGACTGGTTGACAGTGCCAATGAATACCATAAGGAACGCCGAACGAGCAGATCGGCAGAATGAACCCACCAGCACCGGATACCAGGACAGGAGGGCGTTATGGTGAGGAGGTCGAGTTGGGCAATGCCAGAGAGATTCTGGGCATGATTGAAGTGATGAGTGCATCGATACGATGGGAGACCAAGATGAATAGATGGCACAAAGAGCAACAAGCACAGGTCAGTACAGACACAGCAAGCGAAAGGTGCCAAGTGTACTTAGTCCACCCAGTGGACTTCCCTACCACGTCGACGAATGACGTACCGGTTGTGCATCTGCACATTACAAGGACATGCACACACATGCATGACCTTGTGATATGCAAATGCATGGTTGTTGCAGCCTTCTGCTATTTGTTCGCCCCTCACAGGCCTCCTCCCCCACACTTTCCCATATCACACTGTGTAGCCCGGGCCCGCATGCCTAGGCAATATCACGGGTATACCCCCGGGTATCACCGCTTGTACCCGTACCTGTACCCGCCATGGGTTCATACCCGCGGCCACGGGTACAGGTCTGCACACGGGTATGGATTTTCATACCCGCGGGTATACCCGTGATGGGTATACCCGCAGGTATCGTCCACGAAGGGGTGGGAGCGCGCCACGCGAATAGGCTGGGTGCAGAGGGCGCGAGCACGCTGCGCTCGCATGCAAACGCAAACGCGAACGCGCTGTGCGTTCGCGTGCGTGTTTGCACACGAGGGCGATGCGAGGGTGAGACGGCAAGGGTGAGACAGTGACGGTGGTTTGGTGAGGGTGAGTGGTGAGGGATACGAGGTCGAGGTGCATTGCGCCGTTGCCAAGAGAGGAGAGTGGGCGACGGCGCTGGCACGCGTCGCTGAGAGAGGGTAGGCGAGGGTGAGGGAAGGTGCGACGGTGACAACGGCGCTGGTGCTGGCACACACAGTGCACCATCGCCGAGAGAGCCTGGCGGACAAGGGTGAGGCGAGGAGGGAGGAGTGGTGGTGCTGAGGGTGAGGGCAGGAGGAATGACGGTACAACACACGCGATTGCGTGCATTGTACTGTCGCTTCACTGTCCTCACCTGACCCGGTGACGGCGAGGGTGACGGTGACAGTGAGCGAGGGAGAGGGAAGGAGGGTGAGGTGAGGAAGGAGACGGCGACGGCGACGGCGACAGCACTGGCACGCATGACTGCGTGCATTGTGCTATCGTGTCACTGTCCTCACCTGACTGGGTGACAGCGCGGGTGATGGCGAGGGTGACGGCGAAGGCGAGCAAGGGAGAGGGAAGGAGGGAGAGGCGAGGAGGGAGAGGGCGACGGCGACGGCGACGGCACGCACGTTGTGCTGTCGCTAGGAGAGGGAGGGAGACGGTGAGGCGAGGGAGACGGCGACGGCACTGGCACGCACAGTGCGCCGTCGCCGAGAAAGACAAGGATGGCGACAGCGATATCACTGGGAGAGGAGGGTGGTGGGTGATGGTGACAGCGGTCATAAGCGCTTTGGGAAAGACGGCAAGCGAGCCGTGACTTACCATATCGGGTAGATACCTGCGTCACGGGTACGGGTACGGGTACGGGTATGGCACGGTCA
Source organism: Boletus sp. MG55 (assembly GCA_003313885.1). Taxonomy (NCBI): domain Eukaryota; kingdom Fungi; phylum Basidiomycota; class Agaricomycetes; order Boletales; family Boletaceae; genus Boletus; species Boletus sp. MG55. The sequence continues at coordinate 5,139 of QGOI01002646.1, forward strand.
TACCCGTACCCGTACCCGCGCAGTACCCGTACCCGCGACCCGCACGGGTTACCCGTACCCGTGATACTGCCTATGCATGCCATTATAGTTGCCACTGCTGGCATCTTGTGCACCATCACTGCCACCGTCTCACTCACTTTCTGCACCCTTTCCTACAGGTACATAAAACCCGCACTGCGGGTCATGAAATTGACCCGTGCTTGTACCTGTTCCAGAGCAATTGCACTTTTTTGTTTGCCTTTGCACACCACATTTGAAATCTGAACATGTGTCGCATTTTCGATGTTGTGTGTCACAAAATCATTTTGTTACAAACTTCCCGGGCCATCCAGTCTACACAAAAGGAGATATTTTGTTCATAAATCCTTGCTTGACAGCAATGAAGAACTCAGGCTTGGTTTCACAACCACTTCTCTAACCTCCATTACAAAGTATGTAAACATTCAGTTATACTAATCAACAAGGCATCTGCCAGCTATGTGCAGCGCTCCCCGAATTCCACGAGACTCTGGAAACCAGTATACTTATATCAACTTCATTGGGTACGTATCAATGCATATTTGTAGAAGGCAAATGGACATGGACAAATAGGTAAAATCCTCTTTGTCAAACCTGTTCTGCACTGATCTGACATCATCATGCATCAAGGGGACAGCACCATAGAGAGCAACAGGGGAACCCGCAGCATACTAGAACCCCTCAAAGTTGTAGAGGTGGTAAGGGTCGGGGCAGGTTGCATCAGGACCGGTGGTGGAAGGGAGGGACATATTCAGGAATACCATAAATGTGGCGGTGGTTAGGGAAGGTGGTGTCGAGTGAGAGGGATCCAGGACCTGTAAGGTCGATGAGATGAATTGAGGATAAGATGTGGTGATTGGGAGATTTTACCCTTTGATTTCGAGTCTGTCCAAGTACCTAATCTCTACCCACCACGCATCTTGTCGCTCTCCTTCAGATGTGGAATGGGACTTGTTCAGCTTCTGCACCACAATGGCGTCTGTGAATCCTGCTTTGTTCTGAAGTGTTCCATGTGTAGTAGGCCGCGACCATTCAGGGTGTTCTCATAGGTGATCTTGAGGGGGTTGTACCAGCCCATATTGTAGATTTTGGCCTAAATTATATGGAAACTACCAGAGGACCACTTGATTCAAACCTTGGCAACTCAAATCACCCATTGGAACAAAGCCCCTATTAACTGTGCTGCTGGATTGTAATCTGTTGGAGTTTGAAATATTATTATATAAGCAGATGTACAGGATAGGAGCAACCTACTTTAAGCATGATTACATAAGCAGATCTGATGTGGCCAGATATAGCTCAGATTACATAAGTACCTCCATGCCATTTGCACAGCCACATTTTTCGTCAATGTTTCGAGGACCATGTGCCTATATCTCATCCAAATCTGGTCAGATTGATTAGATAATAACACCATTAGGATCGCAAAAATAGGGGCTACAATTTTCATTATGACACCAAAAAGGAATAATGACTTGCCTTTTTGGGAAATAAATTCAAACAGAGCCCCTGTCTTGATAGGGGTCTCTCTTGATGTGCCTAGGCACTTAGCTGATTACATAAGCAGCTTGAAGCGCACCAAATACAGCCACTACTCCTACTACACTTCCATTTTGGGAATCTCCTTCATTACATATTTTCCCTTCTTTCCCCTGGCTTTCCCCTTGCTCTCAGATGGTCTGGGTATATATATATTGTGCATATGACATAATAGAACATTCTCACCGCTTGATAAGCCATAGTAGGCTGCTGTGAGGTACAAATAAGGATAGGGGTGAAAAACACAAAACATATTCGCATTTTTGACACTATGCACATAGGGGCTCGAAAAGTATATCCCCAGGTACCCTCCATGTATATCTACAACATATCAGAAGACCAAGTGTCCAGGATAAAGGCCAATTATTTTATAGCATAATCTTCTCCTGACCACTGTTGACTCAGGACAGCTGTCCTAGTGACCTCTTTGGCTTGGATAACATATGGGAGGCTTTGCTGCATGTATTACCTTGAGTGCTACCACCTTATGCAATTTCCTGGGCTGTTGGATGGCTCTCAAAACGCTTTTTCCATCTTTTCAGTGATAGGGGTATAGAAAATGACATATAGAATATATGGTCAGGGCAACTATCTGGGACTCTATTATACCATCTAATCATATCCAAAGATTTGGAGATCATCCAACCATATTTGAAGCCAGGAGGAGTGAAACAAGCCTGTAATAAGCGTGGGAAATGAATCCAAAACATCGGACACTTTGAAACAAAAGTGAAAAACATTGCAGTATGGCTTCCACAGTTCAGATCAGAGTATTCAAAGTGGTAGAATGGCTAGATATCATGTCCTATAGCATAATCCTACAGCTCATCTGGTGATCTGTCCAACTGAAGTGCAAAAAATGTGAAAATATAGACTACTTGAAGGATAGGAATCATAGATTTGTACTATGGTGAAAGACTGTTGTCAGAGATTTATTCAGGAACTATCATTGACATTGAGGTTTAAACAGAACATCAAACTGCTATGACATATGATAGGAATTCCCATTGGCTGTGAGAATGCCCCAAACACACCCCAACCATGCCCTTACCTTGTGTCCAGGCTGCCATTTGGTTGATTGCTACACAGATGATGTGCACAGCACCCATCAGCACTAGAATGACAGGTCCACTGCATAGATCAGCCACTCACATTGACGGTGTAGATACTTGGCATAGTCAATACATAGTACGTCCTGCAGCGTCCTAGAAACATTCGACACTTTTATTTGAATATGCCATACCATGTAACTAGTATGGCGACTACATACTACCACTCTAAACCCAGACTGCATAATGTGGCGTCGATGGTAGCCTATAGTGCCTATGCGATGCCGTCCAGTACAAGATTGGAGACATGTCATCCAAGGTTTGTGGAAACATGTAAGAGTCACACTCAACGAAGACATGCCAAGTACAACCTGTCAGCACAGATTCAAAGCTTGTTGAGCAATGCCACAATGGTCATGTGTACACACAATGATGGAGGCTAGAGAGGACGAGATGGGGCATCCAGGGCACACGATCACGCAATGACACTGGCAGGGGCGAGAAGGGACAGTACAGCACGTCTAAGGGCACGCATGCAGACACAACAGGGGCAAAAGGGGAGCGTGCAAGAGTGTACATGCATGGGAATGGTAATAAGGGGGAGCGAACAAAGTGGTGACAGCACAAGGGCATGCAAGTGAAATGCGATGGTGTTGGTGTCAGTTTTGCAAGAGCATGTGAAGTGGATGTGACAGTGCATGCAGCGGCGAGTGATGGCAATGCGGTGGTAGGGAAGAGGAGGGATGCTATACAAGGAGGCAAGGCTGGTGTGCGAGAGTGTGTGTGTGGAAGTACATGAACGACTGGAATGAAAAGGACAAACTATGCCATGAATGTGATGAGCATACGATGATGAAAAGGGACAAGACAGGATGAGACAGGGTGTGGAGGATATGTATGCACACTGAAATGGCAACAAGGGGTGTGCACGCACACACAATGGTAGGGGGAAAGAACAAGCAGGATGGTAAAGGGATGAGCAGGGCATCTACATACATGAGAAATGAACTCACAATGGAGGCGAGAAGGGATGACTAGACCAGGCATCAAGGACCACACAGATGCCACAACTGAGGGGAGAAGGAATCAGACAGCAATGGCAATGGCGTGCGCATAGACATGCTGGGAACGAGGAGGGGTGGGAATTGCATGCCCAAGGAACGCAACGTTCTTGCAAAAGCTCCGATGCCACCTTTATTCCACCTCCAGTTCCCTTTTGTTGGGCTGCTGTCAGATGCAGCATGGCCATTGGGCAGGACGAGCAGGAACGAGAACGGAGAGATATCACATCAACGAAGAATGAGAGTAGATTCATTAGAGGTTGTGATGGACGTGTGCACCCATTTCCAAGACCATGTCGCGTGGAGTTGGAGGTGGGAAATCCAGGGGATGTGAGCACAAGTCTGCGAGTCCAGCGAGAGCATCTAAGATCTGAGAGACCCTGAGCAAGTTTGTGTACGATGCAATGCACAGATGGTATCACACTCGCCTTCCTGTTCCTTCCTGGCTTGTTGTTCTTTGATCCCTTGAGGAGACGCTCATGCATGAGCATGTGTCACTTGTGCTACTCCTTGACCTGCTCGCTCTCCTTGTAGGCAGTCTCTATCATAGTGAGGCTATGCCCTCCCTCGTATGTGAGCTGGATCTGAGGAGGGCTCAGAAGCGCTGGAGGGGTGCATGCATATGTAAAGTGTATGTGGGACAGATCTTGATTTTCAGTGCGTAACACGAGCTGAATGGTGGCGCTGTGGAGGGTGGATATGTGTTCTGTATAGTGTCTGCCTCTGCGGACGTGGTGAGGTGCTGACGAGGAGGGAAAGCGGGGTGGACGAACTCATCTCTTCGATAGGTCACTTCCTCACCTACTTTTCTGAGGTCCATTTCTTGTCTCACTTTGGGTCATCTCTTGGGCATGTGAATTATGGGTGGCATGGGCGAGGCCTGTGCACGCAACGTGATGGACTAGCGACAGATGATACAGGCCGCCAATCAGTAAAATGTTGAAATTCTGATAAAGCCAGATAAGGCAATCCCAACGGGGAGCCGTGCCAACGAGATGAGTCTCGTGAGATGTCGCTCGTGCTCGTCATGTGTGTTCACTCACAATATTGGTAATAATATGCCTAGTACATTTTCTGCATCCGCTGATAGTTGAATAGATGCAGATCTTGAACCAACCTGACACCCAAGTTTCAAGTGAATTTTGTATGGGGCACGCAACACACAAATCCGGTCAATCACAAATGAAGCTGGCATCTACAGTATAGGCCGAAGAAACTATGGAACATGTTAGAATGAGAGCACTCACCTGAAGCTGAGTGAGCTGGGAGACAAACCAGCCATACCAGGCAACTCCCACATGGAATGCCCTGAAGGTGATAGAAACGAGCGTGTCAATGGAATGAACTTGCAGAGTTGAGCAACCAGGCCATCTAGGCCAGCATGACAAATTAGGAGACGATCGGGACGATCGGGCGGTCATAGTGATGCGGCGACAGCGTTGTATATGACAGAAAATGATGCTTGGCAGATGGCGCACATTGTGACTCAAGACAACTCGATATGCAACCACTAGCTGAAGTCAAGACAGGTGGGAGGTAAAGGATTTCATGGCATCAGTTTCCACTTCCAGTGTAAACAAGGTTTCTGCCGAAGTTCGGCCATACATCTAGTGTAGTAGCATCACCTCTTCAGTACGGATTTCCCATTTATTAGTTCTAGCTTGCAGGCTGTTTTCGTGTCCCCCACGTCCCCCACCCTAGTCGTGTACATGGAGCGTGTTCTGTTTTTCTTTCTCTTTTGTTTGTCGCTGTTACGAGTCCAGGTTCTCTAGTGTCTATTTGAAACATCCTAACAGGTTGCCTCCTATAGTTGTCTTGTCCTGACGCAATAATTCAGCTGGGCCTTGCATGAAGATTCGCTGATGAGATTTCCGATGCTCCCAGCGTCCTGACACTCGAAAGATGAAATCTATTGAGGGTTTCTGAGAGACTTGTTTCTAAATCAAACTATTTGACTAACTGTTTGCACTGTCGACTTGCATCTCACTCTAAGGTCGGATCTTCATTTTGAACATGCTGAAAGGTTCGCCCCATCACACACATGTCTCACGACCATGCTGCACCCCATAAAACAACATCAAATCCCCCACCACTTCGAAGCTTCAAACATGGCCATTCGCACCTGGCTGCCCCTTCAGGCCTCCCAGTGAAAGGTTGCTGCACCAGTTCTTCCAGAAATTTGCAAGGCATCAGATGATCTACCCGATGTATGTATACATACCATGCCACACGCAGATTTTGCATGAAGTCAACAAAGAGTCAACTCACCTGACTCCACTGGTGACTACACATGTGCGCAGAAACAGTCTCAGGCTCGTCCTTCCCATTCCCTCTTCAACTTGGTTCCACATCAGCCTCAGCCTTTGCCTGAATCTCCCCACTTGTCCCAGTCACGTGCGTCCCACATGTCCACATAGCAAACACCATCTATGTCTCAGCTCTTTAACCAGTTTGCAACAGCCAGTTGAGTGCCACCCCAGATCATGCGGTTCGTCTGCGCCGTGTTCGCACTCAGCTAAGGTGTGTCTTTTCCAACATCAGCAAACTCACCCTTAGCTGGACAGAACTGGACAGAACTGGACAGCTTCTAGATGTCCACAGCAAGATACCTAACTGGCTAGATCTGGACAGTAACCCTTTAGACTGTGACAGACTGTGACAGAGTGGTGACAGAGTGCCCCAGAATCTGACAGAGTTATGACAGTGTGACACAGAGTTTGACAGAGTGTGACAGGGTTTTGTGACAGAGTGACACAGAGTCTGACAGAGTAACACAGGATGTAACAGTATGATCTAGACCAATCCAGATAGCTCAACCAATGCCAAATTTCAGAATTTCATCAAATCAAATTCATTGACAACTATGCTATTTATATTCTGTACTACTACATATATACATATGTACTACTGATACACAATGGAAATAGACTTACCATACAACCATCATCTACAATGACAAACAAAAAGTAAGTTAGTGATACATAAGTTAAACTTACAGACCAATAAACTCACCATAACCATTATGATTATCTATAATTACAATACAAAGAAAAAGTTAGTAAAAGTGAGTCACACTGATACTGAGTCACACTTACTTGTAATTTAGTAATGAATGATGACTGATGACTGATGGATGGTGAGTGGTGAGTGGTGAGTAATGAGTGGTTGAGGAGAGATGGTAGTGGTTGAGGGAAGAGAGAGTGTGGGAAATAATTGAAGAGTGCTGGGTTTAAATACCTGGTGGGTGCTGACTTTGAATCTGCCATGTCCGCTTT
>QGOI01002647.1:0-13834 GCA_003313885.1 Boletus sp. MG55
GCATGCACTCCGCCTTGCAGTCCATCGAATACAGTGGATGGTAGCAATCCTTCTGCAGGGGCTGTGAGTTCCTCTACTGTGGTGCTGCCCGAATGCGCTTGCGCGATCAAAGTGACCAGATTCGCTGCAGGATTGAGGCTCGTGTGCGCGTCCTCGACAGTACGACTGCTGCCTTGACAAGCATGAGAAGGATCTGAAACGCTTTCCATGGCCGTTTGACGGACGACTTGGTCCATGTTCATCCTTGCAAGCGTCGAATGTGAGAGCAGGCCGGAGCCGGCGAAAGCGTGGTTCGCCATCCTTTCAAGTCGCCCATGAACCTAGAGGCTAGGTCTACCTCGTGTATGTAATGAGCGTTGTTATCCCGTCTATTTTTTACTCGAAGTCGTCGGATCGCCAGAATGCACGACATCCGGGCTGTTCTCCCCTCAAGTTGACCGTCATTGCCTGACTGGTTTAATATCAGCACGCACCAAATCCGATGACTCACGGTACACAGCGTTTGCTCCAAAGTGACAGCTATAACGACAATGACGGTAGGTCCCGGACGTGGCAGACATCAAATCTGCAGAGCAGCTGAAGAAGCCAGATATGGATCGCAACTCAGCACTCAGCAACTATTTCGCCACTGAACGGGGCCAGATCTGAGAGTCTCATTGGCCCCTCAGCCAAATGGGAAGTACATCCTCCTCTTCCGCGCGTAATTCTGCGGATGGTGGTTGTCGAGTGATCAAACGTTGGGCAAGAACCGCCAGTTGGCAACGGTGTTCATGTTGCACCGCGTGCTATTGAACGATGCACCGTCGGCTATCTTCATGATTTGAGTCTGCAGTTGACCCTGGAGGCTGAAGTGCATGATGTGGCCCTGTCACCGCATGTTGAAGATCAACTTAACTCGACCCAAGGATCAATTTTGTGGACTCGGGTACCCACCAGTGTGACAAGCAAGCACTTGAGGTTAACTTGAGGTAGTACATCGTGGTGGGGAGCCAACATATACACACTCTTCACATACCATTTAGCATGCTTCTTGAAGGTCCACACCAACAGTTTGCATGCGTGCGGTGGCGGAGTGCCAAACCTAACAAGATTTCACCTGCATCAAGGGATGTTGTACGTAACACCGGTTTCCACACCAACCCTGCCAATTCCTCGTCTTCACCCAGATCCTAACTCAGTTCACCGTCGCCGTCCTCGTTTTCACCATACTCATCCACAATATCCCACAAGGCACTGACCAATTCCCTCACCTCGTCATCCTCGAGTCCCATCGCTAAAAGTGCGCTATCGCGTCGCTTCGCCGCGCTCTCCACGAAATGGGCATAACCAGATAGATGACCTCCCGTGCTTGGAGACGTTGACAACGAAGATATCATCTTAAGTGCTTTAGGTCGAGCGTCCGGAAAGATCGGAGGGAAAGAAGTGGTGATTGGATAGCTCGGTAAATGATGCCTTTCCAGCGGTGCCTGTTCAGGCTGTGTCAAATGAACTGGGGAATTGCGCACCACATCAAGAATGGTTCTTTCAGTTCATGTGATCTACTCCACGTATTATAGACTGCTATTTCATGCTGGGAGAACCCGCGAGATACGTCTCTTCGTGCGAAGAGTCCCCGAGCCTGGAATAAATTCAAAAATTGAGAACGTACCATGTCCTCAAACTCACGTTGGAGTGGAAGGATAAGCTTGCAACGTCTTGAAGATTCTCGGTAGACAAACTTTGTGGACACAACGTACCGCGAAGTACGGCGAACGGAGACGACTTCCTCCAATTCAAATGGGCAACTGTTGTTTGGAGATCGTCCAAGCCGTCCTTCAACCTATCCAAACCACGCTTAACCAATAAAGCTGCAAAGGCACGTTTAAGCATTACCTCAGTGGGAGGGTTGCAGTCTCAATATGAGTTGATAGAATTGCGGAGGATTGGTAGAGAGATTGGTTCTGTTATTATTTAGTCTAGGGAATGACAGAATAGCGGGAACGAACATCGATATCATGTCCAGAAAACCAGCAACCCTTTCCCCAGAGAGGAGGGGATAAGATCGGAACGGTCAGATCGCAAAAATCGGCGACGCTTTGTAACGAAAGGGCGTCATTGAGAACCTGCTTTATTTGGGATGACTTTTGACGAGAAGAGTTGGAAGGGTGTACGCATCAGTTGTATATGATAGCTCACATCTCCGAGGTTGGCATCGAGCGGGCGGGTGCTTGAAAGACAAGCAAAAGCCATTATTGTGGCTTTTGGATGCTCCTCGCGGAAGGCAGATAACAAGGAATTCGAGAAACCACCGAAAATCGATGTGTCTTGGATCATTTGTACACCCTGTGCAATGAATCCTGCCGTTTAATCCTTGTTCTCAGCCAACTTGGTCCCCTTCACCTGAAAATTGTTGCAATCCTCGACCAGGAGGCGGAGGGACCCATCCATTAGTTCTGAATTCTGGACAATCCATTAGTTCCAGGAGACGCAAATGTAGCAGTATGCGTACATTATCATATCGCGAAAAGGTCTCACGGCTAGCATTCCAGTCGCCTTCGACGAGTTCTGGTACATCCGGAACTGCCTGGATCGACTTGGGATCAAAAAAGACACGGCTGAAATCGGACCAATATCTGATGTTTGTAGCGATTGGTTCCGCTTGTTCAGTGTTACCCTCAAGGTCAAGACGGGAATGGTATTCGCTCGGGGGTATTCGCTCTTGCTCCTGGTGAACTACACCTCCATGCCTATCACGACAAGAAGAACGAGTCGCCATGCCACGGGACTCCATGAACTTACCAAGTTGTTTGCCAAGTCAGAGCCTCTTCCTGATGCGAATCCCTTGTAAGCGTGCCAAAATTTGCTTTGCAGGGTCATGATGCATGAGCTGGCGCGTGGATGCTCTTTACAAAAAGCACGCGCACATTTCTGATCAAAAGCAAGGAGCCTCGGACACAGAGTGGGCTGATTCTGGGAATTGGCTGTAGGTGATGCGCCACTAGGGCAATTTGCTGCAAGTGCATCGGACGTACATGTTTATCACGCCCCTCTTTGAATGAGATGTTATAATCAGTTGTGGAGATGTCGTCTTCATCGTAGACAAAGTAGCTCTCCTGTGTATTCCAGTAGTGGGTTCCGGTATAGTTTGAGCGCGAACCGGCTTGAATATGGATGATCTCTCTCATTGCTGTCGGTCAGGGCTGGAGGGTGCAGAAGTTGTTGAACGTTAACCTCAATGGGCTTCCATCATATTCCCACCTTGCGGCGCTGGGTGATTAAGTTCTGTCACTCGTCAACATGTCACCCACGGCGCCAGTGGCACACACTCGGGCGTTTCGTTCAGAGAATCTATAGGCGTTGGCGCCCGCAGCTACAGCAAGTTATCAACGCCGGTACTTTGCCTCTTTCACCACACAGCATGTCGCCAGATCTCCGAGTCCTTATCACGCTCAACGCTATTCATATTCGTAGTAGGTCCATCTGGCACCTCTGCCACATTAAATGGCTCAATGCCCACACAACATCACTCCGCAGGTTGGCATGAATTTCTTCCCTTGATGGCATGACGGTTAGTACGCCGAAAGCGCCCGGAAATTGTATTGATTACAGGGATGACTGCACAGTGGGTGCCAATGAGGCGAACGATCATTATCAGTCTCAGCACTGCCTGCTGAGTTAAACGCTCCACGAACCAGCCATCGCCGAGCGAAAGTTTCTCATATATCAGGGAACTGTTCCGTCATCGTGTTCTCGAACAAGTACCGATCCACGGGGCCGTTCGTGATTGACCTCGTGCGAGCGTGATGATCTTCTCCGTTCCCAAGTCAGTTGTTTTGTGTCACCCACGCAGATCGTTGCTCCGCGCCAGCGCCCACTTCTTGGGTTTCAAGGACATAGTCATATCTCATACCCAACTCGAGATGTTGATCATTACTGATGCGCTCATATTAACTTCCACGCAGGTGGCGCAGTGGGCACGGGGCAAGTCAGGATGTCGCACCGAGTCTCCAGGTGTTCCTTCGTCATGGTTCTCTAAATGCCAGGGTCTTGCATCGGATTCTCATGATTCATTAGCTCCATCGATGATCGATTTACCTGGAAGACATGTCCCATATTACTTTCCGCGTTCATTCCATTCAAGATTTCTATCCTGCAGCCTTCCTCACACGTCTGAGCGCCCATCAAATGCTGCCATGTTGGTGATTCGGTGAAGACTATATGCCGTTCACTATACCAAGTTAGTCGCAGAAATGCCGCATCTGCCGAACACCAATATCTCTTTTAAATGACACGCTTATGAATGCGATACGAACCGTGTTTTCGGAGGATCAATCTTATGCCCTTTCCGTCGGAAAACACCTTTCTAGATGGAGGATTGTGAAAGAATCTTGACACGTTTGATGAAGTGTATCGTATCAGGGTAGCGTTATGTATGGTGCTTAACAAACTCAAGTTTGTACAGTTTAGACGCTGGACTAAAATATCCGGAATTTCACTCTCACTCAGTTCATACCAGCATCAGTTTTCTAAGTTTAACTTGATAGCTCTACGGATCGGATTGCTTGTCTGCCGTGAGGACGACGACCACTGCCAAACGTTCGGACCTGTGCATATATATATAGTATCCATAATGGCGCAACTTACGCTATCCGCATGTAGCATACATAACCTTGGCTTGATCCCCGCTTTCTGTATAGAAAATACTTGAATGTAACCAGATGGAAAAATGTTGTGTCACGGAAGAACCGAGGAAGGATCCGACAGCGTAGGGGGTTGGAAAACTGTCTGGTATGGAGAAGAACATCAAGCTGCGCAGAAAAAAAATGACGCATCTAGCCAGTTATCGTCTCGAGGTTCCTCCATAACGTCATGAAGAGAACCCCCCCTATGCCGACGAGCCCAATCTCTAACCCTACGAAATTCTCCATTCCAACGGCAACACCCGACCCACCCCAGATAGCACCGGCGAGTCGGCCAACGTAATTGGAGTATTGAATCGCCATAGAAGTACGCCTATTCCACTGGGGTGGGAGTTGCTTGCTCATCAAGCTGAGCGTCACGGTGGCGGCGAGATTGAAACCGAGAGTGATTGTCCACCAGCACGCAAATAGTGAACCATACATAGTAACTTTGCTAGTAGCGAGAAGCGAAATGAAGACCAAAAGCCCACACAGACCAAGGCCGGACCCGAAAGCGAGTAGATGTCGATCCTGAATACGACGTGCGAACAGCACATTCGCAAGGAAAAATGGGAATGCTGTAATACCACCTAGTGCTATGAAATTCCCGGCTGCAAAGGGGGACCAGTTGAGGGTAGAAATCGCAGCACCAAAGACAGGGAGGTTGGCCTCCCATGAGCCAAGGATGAAGAAGCAAAGCACGGAAACCAACACATGCAGATAATGACGTCCCACTGTGGGCGTGTGATACGGGAGAAGTGGGCAGTGATCGATTCTTCTAGTGCCAGTGATGGGGGTTGGGCAGTCTGAGCAGGTGGAAACCGTGAAGTCGGGCCGCACATTTGATTCTCTTCTTCGGCGGAGGAAGCTGGTGCTGTTATTTCGTGAAGCTCCAAATTCATTTCCGGTGCCGTGGATACATCTTCGAAATATCTGGCCAGAATAAACCAGAAGATCACGTAGCAGCCAGCCATGACCCAACCAAGACTGGTGTATCCGTTAAAGATGTCGCTTTGAAATCCGACCTCGTACAACAGACCGCCGAGGAACGGGTTGCCCAATCACCAACCAGCTGGAAAGCGTCGTCCGACGACGGATTCCGACGATCAAGGGATCTGTGCAGTATTGTTTGCAGTACATGAAATTCGAGAAATGAGACGCCAGTAAGACACCGTCCGATAAGGATCAAGTACAAGAAATTGGCACGATACGCGATTGCATATGCGACTTGGCCCAGGATGGCCGCGAAGCAACCTATATGCAATGCCATAGCGTACCGTCCTATGTGTTAACATTGAATCTCGGCTATGAAATGAAGACGGATGTAGCCCACCTCTGTTATATCTAGTCATTGGAATGAGTGTCAAAGCACTAAACATGCTGGGTATACCGATGGCGATACCAGAGAAGGTTGCATTTCCGCCCAAGTGTTCCGTATATTTGCTTGAGGAGGAGATAATAATGAAGAAAGAGACCTTTCGTCTGTTACGCCGGGGAGACTTGAACTAATATAGGGTAACTGCGTGCCTGCAGCATTATGTTGTGGGTGATTATGATGACCAAAGAAGCTGTCCTGGGGAGCTTGAACTCTTCTCCAGCTAGCTGCCCGTCGGAGTCATCAGGAATATTCCTCTGAGTCCTGAGCAAGCAAGCCCGTGCAAGAAGCTGTCTCAGCATATCCTGGTGTAAAAATGCGTCATGAATGTCCGGACCAAGTGATTCAAGGAAGTTGGACTGCTCACCTCGAAGAAGTTGAAGAAGCACAAATAACCCTTGGCCTCAACTTTGATGTAACTGCTGGCACTGGGCACCCACACTGAGTCAGAAATACTAGCCCATTTGGACATAACTTGACAGCGAAGTTTTCCGAATCGTGGTCCGACACATTGGGTCGGCCGAGGGATATCGGCCTGTCATGTCAATGATGGTCGTCGTAGTCAAGACGCAGAGTTGCTCAACGCACCTCATGTCGGATCACCTTGGATGTAGGGCTACTATGTGACGTCCCAATTCGTAAAGCCGTACTGGTGCGGTGTCGAAGCATGAGCGTCACTTCGATGACAAAGCTAGTAACTGCAAGGCTTTCAAGTGGGGATAGGCATCGCTGCGGCTGATCTTTAACGCATGATTTCAAGCCATCCTCTGCATAAGGCAAACACGAGGCAAGGCTTTTGGATCGTCTGGCGGGAATGGAAGACTCCGGCCGGCCAATGTAAGTGACTCTTCCGTTTCACGTAAGGAATGGTATAGCGTGAAGAGCGGAGATTCTGCGTTCTCGATTCAAGTGCTATGGATCTCGCCCGGGCATGGTAATCAAACAACACCGTCACTCTTAGCTTGATTTCCGATTCACCATTCAGGCCGCAGGCCGTAGGGCCGGCCTAAGCGCCTGATGTCATCGGACATGTATTGCCGCGCAGACCTGCGAGGCTATGGGTGGCGGACACGTGGAGTCCGATCTGATCTCGGATGATCAGCGTCAATGTAACACAAGGCTAGCTAGTGTTCCCGGTGGGCGCCAGCACCGAAGTGAGGCACAATGATCGAAAAAGACCTAATGAAGGCATCTGAGAGGAAATAACATGCGTCCTAGGTGCCCACTTCCTTCACCATTTAGTTATGGAAGGATTCGAAGGGTGCTCACGGCATGAACGGAGTATGGAGTCGTCAAGGCGGCTGCGGTGTTTGTGTTATGGAGCGCCTAACAGCGGAATTCGAACCATGAGTACAGGAGCTCCGCATTGTCGTACGTTGGCGCCAGAATATTCCATGTAGAAGGTTAGCCATCACACGACCCCATCCCACCCTATAAATAAGGGATGTAAGACAGATCAAAGCCAACATCTCTACCACACCAACAAAGGATAACTCGCCAATGGTACCTCTGTTTACCTCCGACCTCAATAACCCTCACACCTTTCCTACGTTCCCCAATCTACCTGCCGAGCTCGAGACAAACGACGCGTACTTCTCGTCTACAAAATCGCGAAAGCACTGGTGCTTCCTCGGACGGGTAGTCAGCAGCAATGTTATGGTGCGCCTCACACTGCAGGTGGAGGATAGGAAAGGACACAAAATCCTGGTTGCATTCCATACCGACGATCGTGGCGCCTCGTTCCAAAACCTCTGTACTCCCGGGAGCACCATCGCGGTGCTTTACGCCACGCAACACAGGTTCGCGTTTAGCCCACCTGGTATAAGGCTGGAAGAGGCTGCACGCATAAAGGTGTTCCCTTACACGCTAGAAGCAATGCTCAGAACGAGCAAGGCAGTTGTCGAGAGGGACAGGGCTGCGAAGTGTGACGTTTGTGGAAGGACAGATGCGAACATGAAGAAATGCGCACGATGCAAAACTGCGTGGTATTGTTCCAAGGCGAGTCGATCCAAATTTGATGTCCAACCACGAGGGTGACGTTATTACTTCAGACATGCCAGACAAATGGATGGGTGGCGCATAAGGATGAGTGTGCCACTTTCCGGGACGTGCAGTGGTTTGTGACCAGGAACTGGGAGAACGGCACCATTGCCCATACGTTTCCTGTTGAACGGGTGCCTTGGCGTGCACTGGCGCATAATTGATTACAGCATGGCTGTCTTGCAGTGCCTACTGGCGCTACATGGAATTTCTCCTGTAATGGTTCTACATAGGGAAGTAGGTCCACACACCATGTCTCTCATCCATATTGTATTTTCGATAGGCTCCGTGCATCACGTCTCCCAATGTAACTTAATTGGTGTAGAAGCACTTCCTCTCAAGCAGATATATTGCGACGGCAGGATCTAGGCGATCTACTATTGTTTCGGGCTGTGATGGAACTGTCAAAAATGGTTAGCCACCAGTGATATGAACTGTGTAAGACACATACGATGTCACGCAGCTGAGCTTGGGCATCGTTGAACTGCTTCTCGAGAAATTTTGACTAGGAGACAGGGTACACTTCAGCCGATGGATCAGCACAGAATGGCTGAGGTCACCTTTTTGTTTAGATTGTTGATATCGTCTGTCAACTCTTTCTCTTCTCCCTTCAGTTCCTGTTCCATGGCTTTCTGGGGCACCATCATGAACCTGCGTAGCTGGTTATTCATCGGCGCGTCTAAATAAAGCCAACTGACATCTTTCCTACGCCTTTGTACAAATTGACGTCTCCTTCGATGGTTGCTATTTCACCGATGGTTAGCTGGACGATTCGACGTTCACGCTCCTTGGCACCACATTGTTGCCTTGCCAAGTTCAGAGCACGTTGTGATTGGACTGCGGTTTGTTGAATCTGGACTAGGATCTTTGGTGACGAGTAAGCCTTAGGCTAGGCGAGGGTGCACGGAGGAAACACACTTTTCTCAGTGTTTCGTCGGACAATGCAGACATAGTAAGCGATAGTCCAAAAGATTACGATCGGATGACGGTCATGGGTGGAGGTTACTGAGTACTGAGACACGCAGCAAAGTCCCTAATAGCTCGGAGTTCAAAATTTGTTCTTTTCCACTCGTAACGCGTCCAACGCTTGAGTTCGATCACGGGCACGACAACGACGCTTTCAGTTTTCTACCATGGTTTCATTCGAGGACTACGACGAGTTTGGTAACTACATTGGCGCGGACCTAGGCTCTGAGGATGAAGAGGAGGAGGCGATGGAGACTGGCTTTGGCCAGGCTCCACGGCATGAGACCGCACCTACGCTCGAAGGCTACGAAGACGAGCCGATGCAGACAGAGGAAGCAGGTGCGCTCATGGAAGTGGAGGGTAAGTACATCCTATTGGCAAGTGGAAATATCCCATGCCGACGTTGAAACCAGAACCTGTGCACAATGCTGTCATTCTTCACGAGGACAAGCAATACTACCCTTCCGCCGAAGACGTGTATGGACCAGACGTGGAGACCCTTGTACAGGAAGAGGACGCGCAACCGCTTTCAGAACCAATTATCGCCCCCATAAAAGTACGGAAATGGACGGTAGAAGAGAAAGATATGCCCCAGACGCGTTTCGACAAGGGGTGCGTCATATGCCCTTGGGCCTCTGCTAACCCTTATTAGATTATCACATTAGATTCCTATTAAGCATGATGTCTTTCCCTGAGATGGTGCGAAACGTTGCGGTAGTCGGGCACTTGCACCACGGAAAAACGGCGCTCATGGATATGTTGGTTTTGGAAACGCACAAACTCGTGTGGGACGCAGACAACCCGGTTTGTGAGTCCATCTCCTCGAGTGGCTATAGCTTACACCTCTTGGTTCCCAGTTGAAATACACCGATACACATGTCCTATCGCGTGAGCGGGATATTTCGATCAAGTCGTCGCCAATATCGTTGGTTTTGCCGACTACGAGTGGCAAATCATATTTGGTACATTTCGTCGATACACCCGGACACGTGAACTTTGTCGATGAAGTTGCGTCAGCGATGCGATTAGTTGATGGGATTTTGCTGGTGGTTGACGCTGTTGAAGGAGTCTGTCTCTTACAACTCCAATTGCTGTTCCCGACTGAATGACTGACACAGATGATGGTCAACACCGAAGCCATAATACGTCACGCCCTCCAAGAGGGCATCAAAATTACACTTTTGGTGAACAAAATCGACCGGATTATCCTTGAGTTGCGCATCAAGCCTACTGATGCTTACTACAAAATCAAACACACTATCGAGGAAATCAACACATTCATCAGGTCGGCTCGCTTTCATATCCGGAGAAATTGTCCTCACCGGTTACACTCGGCAGCGGTATCGATCCAGATCCCGAGTTACGGTTAAGTCCCGAGAACGGGAACGTGGTGTTCGGAAGCACAGATATGGCCTGGTGTTTTACACTTCGGTCTTTTGCCCAGATGTACGCAAATACTTATGGTCCCCTCGATGTGTCTGCCTTCGCCGATCGCCTCTGGGGAGACATCTACTTCAACAACGAGACACGAAAATTCACACGTAAAGCTTCTGACCCCGAGCAATCTCGGACGTTCGTCCACTTCATCCTGGATCCTCTGTACAAGCTCTACAGTCATGTGCTCAGTGAGGAGACGGATGATCTCAAACAGACGCTCACATCGCTCAACATCACGCTGAAACCCGTGATGTACAAAATGGATGTCCGACCACTGCTCAAGGTGGTGCTTGATCAATTCTTCGGACCTGCAACGGGGCTCGTGGATATGATCGCCGAGCATATCCCATCTCCGGTAGTTGGGGCACCTTCTAAAGTCGAGCGGACATACACAGGCCCACAAACCTCGGAACTTGCTGAATCTATGAAAGCTTGCAACGCAGCAGGTCCCTTAATGGTTCAGATAACCAAACTCTACCACACAACGGACGCTCAGTCTTTCCGAGCCTTTGGTCGCGTTTTGAGCGGAACATTACGAAAGGATGTGCAGGTCAAGGTATTGGGAGAGGGCTATTCGCCAGAGGATGAAGAAGACATGATTAAAGCCACAGTCGAAGAACTTTGGATCAGTGAATCGAGGTGAGGGATGTTTCGCTTTGCATGATGTCTTCATTTTTATAGTTCATCCCCAGATACTTCATTCCAGCAGACGAAGTACCGGCTGGAAACCTCGTCCTTATCGGTGGAGTTGATGCCTCTATCTCCAAAACTGCTACTCTTGCCTCTCTCGATATTGAAGAGGACCTCTATATTTTCCGACCCATCAAGCATATGACTGAATCCGTTCTCAAGATCGCCATTGAACCCATCGCGCCATCCGAACTTCCCAAGATGTTGTCAGGTCTGCGGAGCATCAATAAGTCCTACCCTCTTGCCGCCACCAAAGTGGAGGAGAGCGGCGAACATGTGCTCATTGGTACTGGGGAACTATATTTGGATTGCGTTATGCACGACCTCAGGAAGCTATTCTCGGAAATTGAGATTAAGGTGTCCGATCCTGTCACCAAGTTTGCAGAAACGGTATTGGAAACGAGTGCGCTAAAATGTTATGCTGACACGCCAAACAAAAAGTGGGTTATAAAGAACGGTCTTTATTAATATAACGCGGACGTGGGCTAACGGACAATCAGGAACAAGATCACGATGATTGCAGAGCCGCTTGAAAGAGGGATAGCAGAAGACATTGAGCGTGGCAGGGTGTCGATACGGATGACCCCAAAAGAGCGGGGGATGTTCTTCCAGGAAAAGTATCAGTGGGACCTCTTGGCCTCGAGGTCGATATGGGCGTTCGGACCTGACGACAGCGGGCCGAACGTCCTATTAGATGATACGTTGCCATCACAGGTAATCAATTGTTCACCTCCGCGCCCATTTAAGCCACATCATTGACCCTCCCTCTATAGGTAGACAAAAAGCTACTGGGCTCGGTCAAGGAATATGTCAAACAAGGATTCCAATGGGGTGCTCGAGAAGGTCCACTATGTGACGAGCGTGGGTGACGGCAGTGTTCTTGGAATGGAATGTCCGGCTGATAGATGCACGACAGCGATGCGCAATGTCAAGTTCCGAATACTTGACGCTAGCTTGGCACAGGAACCAATCTTCCGTGGTGGAGGACAAATAGTGCCTACGGCCCGACGCGTGTGTTACTCTTCATTCCTGATGGTAGGACCCTCTTTTCGCCATTCATCCTGTGTTCGGCTTATCGCAGTGCAATAGGCCACGCCGCGCCTGATGGAGCCTATATACTACGTGGAAGTGCAGGCACCGGCGGATTGTATATCCGCCGTGTATACAGTGCTTGCCAGGCGGAGAGGGCACGTCACACAGGATACCCCCAAGGCGGGATCGCCACTCTACACTGTAAAAGCCCTTATTCCTGTTATCGACGCGAACGGCTTCGAGACGGACTTGCGTACTGCGACGCAGGGACAGGCGTTTTGCTCGCAGGTGTTTGACCACTGGTCTATTGTCCCCGGTGAGTGTCCCGACGCCGTACGGGGCCGCTGAGCAGAGTTGAGTGATGCACCATAGGTGACCCGACAGATACGAGTATCAAGCTCAGGCCACTGGAGCCCGCTTCTGGGCAAGCGCTTGCGAGGGATCTCGTGCTGAAGACACGGCGGCGCAAGGGGCTTGGTGACCAGATCGCGGTGTCGAAATACCTCGACGACGAGTTTGTGGTACGTCATGTCGCGGTGTTGCGCTGATATACGTGTTCATGGACGATTGCAGCTTGCACTGTCGGCTTCGGGACACGCTGATTTGCTTGGGTAGAGGAGACGGAATTAGCGTGTAGTTAGAGTGTATGTGTCATGCGAACGACGTGTTTATCGTGGGAGAGTATACGTGGCAACGCTAACCGGGCAGCATTTAGAGCGTGTTCGAGTGTGACTTTGTCCTTTTCCAACACTTGTCTCTTCGCTCGTTTGCTCAACCGTTTGCTTTGTTTTATTCGATCTGGCCCTTCGTATTATATTATCACAATGCGAAGCGTAGCGCTCTCTGTTGTCCTCGTCGCCGCCGCAGCTAGTGCAAACGCTGCTGACGACCAACCGGTTTTTAAGGTGTGTTCGACACATCCATATGCATACGTGTCCTTGCCATCTCCGCGAACACGCGTTCACCCCTGCATCCAGGCGACCGAAATCACCGCCCCGTTCGTTGAACAATTCACTGACGACTGGTCCGAACGCTGGACCCCTTCCGAGGCTACCAAAAAGACACCCGTCGGCGGCGAGATCTTTTCCTACGTCGGCGAATGGAAGGTCGAGGACCCTGAGACCCCCCTCATCGCTGGCAATAAGGGTCTCGTCGCAAAGTCCAAGGCTGCGCACCACGCCATCTCTGCCCCTTTTGCGTCTCCCGTCGACTTCAAGGACAAGCCTCTCGTGGTGCAGTACGAGGTGCAGTACCAAAAAGGTGGAAATTGCGGTGGCGGTTACATCAAGTTGCTCGAGGATGGCTTCCAGACGAGCGGCAAGGAATTCTCGGACACGACGCCTTGGGTGGTCATGTTTGGTCCCGACTTGACCTGCCCGGGTAACAAGGTGGGTAGGTCAAGTTTAATTGCAAGGAGAGCGTGCTAACGTGTATGTATAGTTGCACTTTATCTTCCGCCACAAGAACCCCGTCACCGGCGAGTATGAGGAGAAGCACCTCTCTGTTCCTCCCAAGCCCACTTTTGGCAAGAGCACCAATATCTACACCCTCGTCATCAAGTGAGTCGGTTATCGAGGACGTCGTGATCGTATCATTGATCCAACTCGTACAGCCCTGACAACACGTACGAGGTCCA
>QGOI01002650.1:0-45029 GCA_003313885.1 Boletus sp. MG55
CGTGGGCACGTCATAATTTTCAATGCCCAACACGATAGCATAGACATGGCCCACCATTGCATCGGGACTGCGCACCCCCAGCCCGGAAAACGCCACTCTTGGTCCTCACTCGGGATGACGATCACATGTACATCGTCGTGCCAGAAGAACTCGAGGTTCGTACGACGCGCAGACCGTTGCGTCGTCGAAGACACATTTTTGTCCGCTGGCGCGAACCTTTGTACCGGGGCACCCACGCCAACGCGAGCAGGTAGGCGGCGAACGACATGAACCCTTTTCAGGCAGTACTCAGCGGCGACTGTATGTGAACGCTCTCCGAGTCTTTGAACCCCACCTTTGATGATGCCGAGCGTTCTCGCTCCATCTCCTGTTGTGCTACTCCCAACTGTAAATCGTCCTGGAATGATGATCCACAGGACGAAATTGTCGACCTACAAAGTGGTCGGGTATGCGCTCGAGTATTTGTTTGCAATGTGGGGAGGACCTGTGGGAGCGTGTCATCGAGGAACGCCAAAAGGTAGGTCACCTTATTTTCTTCTCTATCTGATGTACTCGTGCCTCTGCCGATAGCTTGGGTCACGGTGAAGGCGGCGCATCCTACCATCCAGGATGGGTTCTGGTCTCACCGCTTGTCTTCCCTCCCGATCTCTGTCCACTGGATCGCTTCATGGACTAGATTATTTTCCACTTTGCTACTAGGGTTCCATCAATCGCCGAATTAGCATTCTCTATTCCTAGACTCACTCTCCAAGTCGTCCTTGCTTGAAAAAGGACACCAACCACCGCCCCCTGAGTCTTCTTCATACGTCCCCCACCATGCCCATCCCTTGCTTGTTCGAGCCGCATACGGCTCTATATCGACTACGTCTCCCCAGACTTCCGTTTAGATCGTGGAATATGTCATCCTGGCCGAATGACAGGGTCTTACCAATCTCACGAGCACGAAACAAGTTCGATCTTAGACCTACCCATGCTTATCCACTCATCCTGTTTCTCAGATGTGGATCCTCGAAAATTGGTGCACGAAACGGCTCATTGAAGCTCAATGGGTCGATAAAGTGATGCAGGTACTCTCTTCCAGGCAAACTCAAGCTGCCGAGACGTCGGTAGCGCTCCACTGCAGCAACTTCGGGACCAAGTTTGGGCTTGGGGTTCGTAGGCTATACCGTCTATCCACTTGCCCCGTTTCTCCCCCTGAGGCAAAGGGAAAGCGCCGAGTTGGCGTTGGCCATCGGGTTCAAGAATGAATGGGAAGCGACAAATGAGGATGTTGTGAGGCGGCAACGTCGGAGAGGGGATTGTGCTATCCACATTCGAGGCGACGTTAGGTCAGGTTGCATCGGGAACGAGGAAAAGGGAAAGTGGGTGGGAGAGAGGGTAGTGAAGGGATTGACAATGGGCAAGGGTGGAGAGGAGTCGATAAATCTGTTGTAGGCGGGTGGTATTGTATTTTAGACAAGTAGGTGTCGTAAACGGTCCTACTAGATGGCCTTGCATCGATCACGATGTCATGGGGGAAGCTGTAATGGCAGTGTCCTCGGGCGTCTGCCTTGGTATGGTGAGTATCGGTCTACACAGGCAGACAGGCTGGTTCTTAGGCTGATAGTCGCAAATTTTCATACAAGCACACCGAGGACTTGGAAATCGATCAACACGACGATCCCGCCAAACGAGCAATGTAGTCGTGATCCGGCTGGTTCATACCAAGGGCATCATGCATAGGAATCAGGTTTTGGCGAGGCGACAAAAGCGGGATACAGTATTGCGTGGTACGTATGCTGTGTTGAGCATCTTCCCTCCATCAATCTTTTCATCACGCACCTTTCCAAACACGCCGACTCTAAACCGAGTTTGCAACCAACGAACACAATCATGTCAAGCATCATTCCACAACGATATGACAACGATAGTCCTCAGCCACAACTGGTTGTCTCGGCGCATGCTCGCGCAATTCGTCGGCTCGCGTTTCTCCTAGACGGGCGACGGGTTGTCGCCAGCTCTTTGGGTACGACTGTCAGGGTCTGGAATTTGGAAAGCGGGGACCAAGAAGGGAGATCGATAGAGCACAGGAACGAAATGTTGCAGCTTGCTGTGACTGGGGATGGCACAAAGATCATCAGCGGTGAAGACGAGAGCATCAAAGTGTGGGACGTCGAATCGCACGAACTTGTCCAAGCATGGAGTCGATCGGCCGCCCGCTCCAGTATTGCCATCTCGCCGGACGATCGACTCGTTGCGGTTGGCAGTTATTTGGGTCGTACAGTGGCTATTTTCACCATGGAAGGGAGACAGGTGAACCATTCCATCGACGTCGGTAAACTTATTGTTTGGTCCATGTCTTTCTCTCCCGACGGCGACAAACTCGCGTGTGATACCTCCGACGGCATTCGCGTGTATGACGTCAAGAATCGCTCGCTCATCTTTGGACCGACACCAGTAACCCAAGCAAATTGTTGTGTGCTGTGGTCACACGATGGCAGCAGGCTCTTTTCTGCCTCCAGCGACAAAACGATTCGCTGTTGGAACTCCGATACAGGACAACAAATCGGACAACCGTGGATAGGTCACACCGACTGTATACGCTCCTTCTCTCTCTCCCCAGATGGATCCATCCTTGCGAGCGCGTCCGACGATCAAACTGTTCGTTTCTGGGATGCAACTTCTGGTAATCCCGTTGGACAACATCTACAACATTCCGCATGGGTATTCACAGTTTGCTTCTCTCCTTCCGGTGAATTCGTGGCGTCAGGATGTCAGGATGGAAAGATATATTTATGGCGCGTACCCTGGTTGAATTCTGTCGAGAGTCGGGTAACAACACTCATCATATATGCCTCAGCATTCATTCTCATCGCACCCTCCATTCTCACAGACCAGCCATGTTGTCTTCGACGCACCAAGCAATACGATACAATGCACCCAAGCTCTCTTTCCCCCACCTTCACCCTACTCTATGCCCACTCCCGGCGATGAACAAGTGTTAGATCATGATCTTGATGTGAGCAATTCGAATCATTACTCTCCTTTTGCTTGTTTATGCTTCTTCTAGCCACTTACACCAGCGCACTCGATCAATTCATCATTGGAACTAGATTTATGCCCCACTCCTCCTATACGGGACCAAAATCGCGGCGAATATGCATCGTTGGAAACATTGTCTATGTCTGATCAATCGGATTTGCGGTTCATCCTTCCAAGCACCTCTCTCGAGCTCGAGGAACGTCAACGCATATTCGAACTCCGGCTTCGCAAATTGGTACGATTGTGCACCCATTGTCCACGCATGCTCATCATGTTTTTCGCAGGCTGGTCTCGCAACTTCAGACGGACTGCGTGTCCCTTGTGACCTCGTTCCTTCAAGCTTACCTCAGACCTTACAGCAGAACACTGAAAGCGTAGCGGATGCCGATCGGATCTTGATGTCAGTTAGTTTTCTCATGATTGACCAACTTGCATCGGGCGAAATCGCCACAGTGGTGCCTATATTCTAGCCACACAAGAGGCTCGAGTCTAGACCTGATCCTAATCACACTATTCCAGGCATGCTTCCTTCATCGAACCCTCGACGTCCGCCTTCCGGTCCACTCCAAACAGGGATGCTAAAAAAGCACGGAAGATCGATCAAATCAAGGAAAAACTGGTCGACATGCTTCGTGAGTCGTCTTTCCGTGAAACACATTTTCAATCACCCGACCACCACGCATACAGGTGAAATCGGGTTCAGGTTACCCAATGATCGCCTCCCGTGGTCCACCCTCGAAGGAAAACTCGAAATGCAAGGATACAAGATCATCAATTGGCCGGAAGGGGTTGTTCGTGAGAGAGACAAAGGGGTGTATAGCCTCGGTGCTGAGGAGACGGACAAACTTTATGATGCACTCTTCTTGGATGAGCGGCGGGTTCGGTTCGTTCGTCGTGGCGAGGGTGAGTAACTGAGCGATACCGCACTGGTGTCGAAGAGCTTCTAAACCTGTTCACAGAATCCAGAGATAACAACGATGAGGTCGCTTCGTTGGCCAACGGATCTGGGTCGGATAGACCTCGGGAGGGCAATCGCTCCTGTATGGCAACGGCGGGAAAGCAGCCGAGGTTCAGGGTGATGACAGCGGAAGGATATCTACAACACCCTCGAAAGAGGCGGCGTGTGGACTAGGCACGCATTTCACACCATACCTCCCGTTCGATGAGGAACCACAATTTCCATGGACATGCTACGCCGTGCCATGGTTGATGGATATGATACCCCTGTCTAATTTATTTAACTTCACGATGTCATGGGCACGTCATAAACGCGTGCAACGCGTTTCGATTTACGGTCAGCCAGAATTTTCAATGCCCAACACGATAGCATAGACATGGCCCACCATCGCATCGACTGGACTGCAACACCCCCAGCCCGGAAAACGCCAATCTTGGTCCTCACTCGGGGTGACGACCACATGTACACCGTTGTGCCAAAAGAACTCGAGATAAGGATCTCGTCCGTACGACTCGCAGACCGTTGCGTCACGTCTACCGTTGACTGACCGTGTCGTAGACCCTAGAACAACTAGTCAGGAGAGAGTTCGACCTCGGCGACGTCGAAGACACATTTTCGTCCGCTTGCGCGAACCTTTGTACCGGGGCACCTGCCAGTATCACGCCAACGCGAGCAGGTAGGCGGCGAACGACATGAACCCTTTTCAGGCAGTACTCCGCGGCGACTGCATGTGAACGCTCTCCGAGTCATTGAACCCCACCAAAGTTTGATGACGCCGAGCGTTCTCGCTCCATCTCCTGTTGTGCTACTTCCAACTGCAAATCGTCCTGGAATGATGGTCCGCAGGACGAAATCGTCGACCTACAAAGTGGTCGGGTATGCGCTCGAGTATTTGTTTGCAATGTGGGGAGGACCTGTGGGAGCGTATCATTAATATTGAAACGTCCAAAGGTAGGTCACCTCGTTTTCTTCTCTATCTGATGTACTCGTGCCTCTGCCGATAGCTTGGGTCATGGTGCAGGTGGCGCGTCATACGATCCAGGATAGGTTCTGGTCTCACTGCTTTTCTTCCCTCCCGATCTCTGTCCACTGGATCGCTTCATGGACTAGATTCTTTTCTACTTTGCTACCAGGGTTCCATCAATCACCGAATCAACATTCTCTATTTCCTAGACTCACTCTCCAAGTTTTCCTTGCTTGAAAAGGGACGGCAACTACCACGTTGAGTCTTCTTTGTACGTCCCCCACCATGCCCTATGATACCTTGCTTGTTCAGGCCGCATACGACTCTATATCGACTACGTCTCCCCAGATCTCCGTTTAGATCGTCGAATATGTCGTCCTGGCCGAACAACAGGGTCTTATCAATCTCACGAGCACGAAACAAGTTCGATTTTAGACCCACCCATCCTTATCCGCTCATCATGTTTCTCAGGTGTGGATCCTCGAAAATTGGTGCACGAAACGGCTCATTGAGGCTCGATGGGTCGATAAAATGATGCAGGCACTCTCTTCCAGGCAAACACAAGCTGCCGAGACGTCGTTAGCCCTCTACTACAACAAGTTTGGGACCAGGTTTGGGCTTGGGGTTCGTAGGCTATACTATCTATGCACTTGCCACGTTTCTCCCGCTGAGGAAAAAGGAAAGCGCTGAGTTGGTGTTGGCCATCGAACATAAGAATGAATGGGAGGCGACAAATGAGGATGTTGGGAGGCGGCAACGTAGGAGAGGGAATTGTGCTATCCACATTTGAGGCGACGTGAGGTCAGGTTGCATCGGGAACGAAGAAAAGGGAAAGGGGGTGGGAGAGAGGGTAGTCGAGGAATTGGCAGTGTCCTCGGGCGTCTACCTTAGTATGGTGAGTATTGGTCTACATGGGCAGACAGCCGGGTTCCTCTGATAGTCGGAAATTTTCATACAGCAAACCGAGGAGTTGGAAATCGATCAACCATCAGGAGCCTTTTCGCACCAGGCATCACGCGGAGGAATAAGGTTTCGGCGAAGCGACAAAAGCGGGCCACAGCAAATATTAATGCCTCGCTGCTACCTCGTGGCATGTATGCTGTAGTAGTTTATATGGTATTGAGCATCTTCCCTCGATCAATCTTTTCACCACGCACCTTTCCAAACACGCCGACTCGAAACCGAGTTTGCAACCAGCTCATACAGTCATGTCAAGCGTTATTCCACGACAATATGACAACGATAGTCCTCAGCCACAACTGGTAGTCTCAGCGCATACTGACTCAATTCATCGGCTCGTGTTTCTCCCAGACGGACAACATGTAGTCACCAGCTCTTTTGACACGACTGTCAGGGTCTGGAATTTGGAAAGCGTGCAGCAAGAAGGGAGATCGATGGAGCACAGGAATGAGATAATCGAGCTTGGTGTGACCCGGGAAGGTGAGAAGATCATCAGCAGTGACGTATACGGGAGCATCAAAGTGTGGGACGTCGAATCGCACGGACTTGTCCAAGCATGGAGTCACCCGGCCATCGACCCCAGTATTGCCATCTCGCCGGACGATCGACTCGTTGCGGTTGGCAGTTATTGGAGTCAGATAGTGGCTATTTACACCATCGAAGGGAGACAGGTCAACCATTCCATCGAAGTCGGTAGAAATGTTTGGTCCATCTGTTTCTCTCCCGACGGCGACAAACTCGCTTGTGGTACCCCCGGCGACATCCGCGTGTATGACATCAAGAGTGGCGAGCTCCTCGTTGGTCCAATGAAAGGCCACACAGGTCGGGTCCGTTGTGTGCTGTGGTCACGCGATGGCAGCAGACTCTTCTCTGCATCTGAGGATGAAACGATCCGCTGTTGGAACTCCGATACAGGACAACAAATCGGACAACCGTGGACAGGTCACACCGACCGGATACGTTCCCTCTCCCTTTCCCCAGATGGATCCATCCTTGCGAGCGCATCCAAAGATCGAACTGTTCGTTTCTGGGATGCAAATTCTGGTAACCCCGTTGGACAACATCTACAACATTCCGCACGGGTGTTCACGGTTTGCTTCTCTCCCTCCGGGGAATTCGTGGCATCAGGAACGCGGGATGGAAAAATATATTTGTGGCGCGTACCCCACTTGAATTCTGTCGAAAATAAGGTAGTGACACTCATCATATGTACCTCAACATTCATTCTCATCACACCCTCCACTTTCACAGACACGCCATGTTATCCTTGACGCACCAAGCAACACCAAGCGATGCACCCAAGCACCTCTCTTCCCCCCAGCTCCACCCTTCTCTATGCGCAATTCTGGCACTGAACAAGTGTTAGATCTCTATTTCGATGTGAGCAATTGCGAATCATTACTCACCTTTCGCTCGCTTATGCTTCTTCAAGCCGCTTACACCAGCTCATTCTATCAATCCCTACGTGGTACCCGATTCACGCCCCACCCTTCCTATACGGGACCAAAATCGTGGCGAATATGCTTCGTTGGAAACATCGTCCATGTCTGATCAACTGGATTTGCGGTCCATCCTTCCAAGCACTTCTCTCGAGCTCGAGGAACGTCAGCGCATATTCGAACTCCGGCTACGTAATTTGGTACGAGTGTGCATCTGTTGTCCACGCATGCTCATCATGTTTTTCGCAGGTTGACCTCGCAACTTCAGACGGACTGAGTGTCCCTTGTGACCTCGTTCCTTCAAGCCTACCTCAGGGCGTACAGCAGAACACGGAAAGTGTAGTGGATGCCGATAGCAGCTTGATGTCAGTTAATTTTCTCGTGATTGCTCAACTTTACCCCTCTTGCATCAGGCGAAATCGTCACAGCGGTGCCTATATTCTAGCTATACAAGAGGTTCGAGTCTAGAGCTGACCACAATCACACTATTCCAGTAATACTTCTCACATCGATCCCTCGACGTCCGTCTTCCGTTCCACTCCAGAGGGGGACATTAAAAAAACCCGGAAGATCGATCAAATCAAGGAAAAACTGGTCGACATGCTTCGTGAGTCATATCGTCCCCTGGAACACACTTTCAATCAGCCGACCACCACGCATACAGGCGATATCGGGTTCAGGTTACCCAAAGATCGTCTCCCATGGTCAACCCTCGAAGGAGAACTCCTGAAGCGAGGATACGCAATCGCCAACTGGCCAGATGGGATTGTTCGGGAGAGAGATAAAGGGGTATATAGCCTCGGTGCCGAGGAAGCGGACAGGCTTTATCATGCACTCTTCAAGGATGAACGGCGGGTTCTGTTCGTCTGTAGTGGCGAAGGTAAGTTCCTGAGCGATACGGCACTGCTATCTAAACCCGCTACCAGAATCTGGGGACAACAATGATGGGGTCGTTTCGTTGGCTAACGGGTCTGGATCGGATAGACCTCGGGAGGGCGGTCGCGCCTGTATGGCAACGGTGGGAAAGCAGCCGAGGTTTAGGGTGATGACAGTGGAAGGATATCTACAACGCCCTCGAAAGAGGCGGCATGTGGACTAGGCACGCATTTCACTCCACACGTCTCGTTTGATCATACGCTGCGCCACGGTTGATGGATATGATACTCCTGTCTGTATTTTAATAGTGACTGTCGTCGGCACGTGACAAACGCGTGCAACGCGTTTCAATTTATGTACTGTGACAATTTCCACTGTCCAACACGATTCGCGCTGGTCGTCTCGAACACGCCACCAAGACGATAGCACAGACATGGCTCACCATTGCATCGACTGGACTGCGACACCCCCAGCCCGGAAAACGCCACTCCTGGTCCTCACTCGAGGTGACGATCACGTGTACACCGTCGTGCCAAAAGAATTCAAGGTAGGATAGGATGCCGTTCATACGACGCGCAGGCCCTTGCATCGCGTTCTACCTTTCGGCTGACAGTGTCGTAGACCCTAGAACAAGTGGCCAGGAGAGAGTTCGACCTCGGGGACGTCGACATCACATTTTCGTCCGCTTGCGCGAACCTCTGTAATGGACGACCGGCGAGGATCACGGAAACCTCATGGGAACATATAAGCCCTTTTATCGGGTGTGCCACCGTCGAGGTCTCCGTACCGATGGACGTAGAGGGACCACCACCTCGAGGTGAGCTGGGTTCCTTTCACCGTTTGCTCGGCGTTCAAGTAGGGTCAGGGAGCGTGAAAAGAAAGTTGGCTCCGGACGCTGACGAAGAGGACGAGAACGACCGATCCGACGACGGACCTGGCACCAAGCCGAGCAGTTCAGGAAAAATGGCCGTGCGAGACGAGGGAGACGTCCCGTCAGACCATGAGAACGATCGTGATGATGCTTCTGCATCTGAAGATCAGCGCAAGGAACCTGGGGAAGAAGTGAGCGCGACCCCCTCGCGAAGGTCGCGTGCTCGACGTCGTCTGGTATCCGACGACGACGATGACGAGGGCGACGCGTCTGAGCGAGAGCACCAAGCACCACCGGGGTCTCAGGTTCCTCTTGTTGCTTCACCACCGAAACCATCACAGCCAAGTGGGCAGCCATGCCGTTGTCTACGTCATTTGCACTGATCCACATTAACATGTCGAATTAGGTACAGAAGTCAAGAAGGAGAAACACAACGACACTCATTCCCAGCAGGACACAGAGGCGGCTGAGCCTCTCCAAGGACCAAGTGAGTGACGGTGAATTGCGTCGAATGTCTACCTCCTCCATTCAACGTTATTTATAGGCAAACCGATAAAACAAGAGAAAAGTAAGCAGGACGCGGAGGCGGCCGAGCCTCTCCAAGGACCGAGTGAGTGACGGTGAACTGCGTCCAATGTCTACCTCCTCCGTTCAACGTGATCTACAGGCAACCCGATAAAACAAGAGAAAGGCACAAATGGGGTTGGGAGTGCAAGTCAACGCAACTCTCTCGACGGGTCCTCGCAACCCAGTGCGTCAATATCAGATCGCCACTGGCCTGAACTGATGGCTCTCGCACCACACCAGCACGCACGGAATCGCAGCCCGAGATGGGAACACAGTCCCAAGCTGAGTCCAGCGAGAACCAGAAACTCATGATCCGCGTCGCACATCGGCCCTCGCAGCAGGAGTCTAAATTCTCGACGAAAAGCACGACCAAAGTCGCCAAGGTGCTTGCCGGAGTCTGCAAGTCGTTCGGTCTGGACACGAACCTGTAAGTCGCACCCATTTCCGCCATTCACACGCTCAACGCGTCTATCAGCGCAACCCTGTACATGATCGTGTCGACGGAGGACGAACATGGCGAAGAGGAGAATCTATTTCCCTGCGACAAGAACGACACCATCGCGAGAGCGGGTGCAGAACGCGACGTCGAGTCGAGGTTTCTATTGAAGATGACAGGGGAAGCGTGACACGTGCTGAACATCTCGCTCTATGCTTGAATCGCTCCTCCGTCCGCTCACGTTGACCGCGCGGTTTGTACATGCCGAGTATCAGTGCCTGGATTCAGGACCAAAGTTTGATCAATATGTACATACATGCTTTACGTCCAGTGGGTGCCGAGCAACTCTAACCTCCCTTAAATTCCACGAGGCAGCGCCTCATTGTCGTCAAGGACTCTATGTCTTCCTCAAGGGTCTGTGGGTGCTGCCCTCCAAGCGATCTATACTTTTGCAGATTGAACGCTTCTAATGCGGGAGGCGGCCTAGTGACTTCCATTTTTTTCTTCTTCTTCCGAGTCTGCCAAGGCCCCAATTGAACTTCTTCGGTCGCGATCGTGATCCTGTGAATCTGCCACGAGCCCAAACGTTTCAGCCCAATCTCGCTCGTCCGGGAAATCAACAGTCCATCATTCAAGCGAGGCGTTGGGTATCAGACGCTCTCGGAACGGTGCATGTACAGAAGCCCAACCATGGCCACACGGACGGCAAGCTTTGGCGGAGTACATGGCAACATCTCGCCAAGCCATGCCAACAGCTCAATTGATAGGCCCGGTGACGTGATGCTAACGAGATGTGACGAAATCGCTCCACGGCGTCTTCCGCCATCGATCAAATTTGAACGCGCTCACGCGCCGCTTGGCTGATAACGTTCATATTCGGCTTCGATTCGCTCCGCCGATCGTACTAGGCGCAAGTAATACGAGCGAGCGAGTAGTACCCACCGTTGTTCGAGCACTATTATTACTACTACACAATCTTCCTGAGCCGACTACCACATCTTTTCCCTTGCATTCGATAGGGTAAACGAGAGTAAATAAGAAAAAAGGATCGTGCGTACGAGTATATGTAGACTATCTCTTCGGATTAGAGCGAGAGAGAGAGAGAGAGGGTAGACAGCACAAGTATACCATAGAGGAGGGGAGGCCGCTCATGTCCAGGCTAAGATATGTGATCACAAAAAAAAAAACGGCAAACACCCCGCTGTAGGGAGGGAGGAGAATAAGGACTCATTGAGGAGACGTCCTGCGTGCGCGCGCAAACGTCGCGCATGCGTCCGAGATGACGCGAAGCGCATGACTCGACTTGGACGATCGAAGGTGAGGCGACGGAGGTGATGCGGGTGCCAACGATTCGAAAGACGGTGTGACCGTCAACTTGCCCCGCTTCTCCAAACGCCGCGGCACGTCTAAACTGCCATGGGTATGAAGTGGGCGCCCATCAGGATCGGTGTACAGAATATACGCAAGAGGTTTTTCTTGAAACGTCGCTAACGTATCGTGTGATTCGGAAAAGGGAGACCAACGGGCGTGCGGGAACTAGAAGGGATCAACATCCACGCGCGCTACGAGGACGCGAGGGCATACTCACGGTTTCGAGTGGAAGCGTTATTTTGGCGGCCAAGGGCCGCAAGCGTTCGAAGCTGCCTGGATAATCCCTGGCCAAGGAAGGAGGGGAAAAGGCGCGTTCGACGTCGTCTTTGAACGAACGCGCGCGAGATCGCATGCTTTTGTGCATGACGGGCGGCGGCGGCGTCGCCTCGTCGTCGATGGCAGCTGCCCAACACAGCTCCGTGAAGCAGTCTAGGGGCGAGAAAAGGAGCTGCTCGTCCAGGTCGTCCAAGCACGACACGTCCACCTCGACCCCGCACGATGCACATTCGTGGACGATGGAAAGAAGACCCGGACTGGCGAGCGCCCGTCCGTCCGCCAAACTCTCCTCGCACGTTTTCGCATCTGGATCATACATCAGGTATGGTTCGTGATCTGAAGGGAAGAACGGTGATGGAGGAGCGCTGTTGGTCCAGCCAGACGCCCTCTCGAAGGCCGTGTCGACAAAAGAGTAGGAGCCTGGCTTCGGAACGACCTCCCCGACGGGGCTGAAACAAAAGCCCGACTGTGAGACAATATGTCAGCCCCCCGAACAAGGTACCACTGAGACGGAAATGATCGAGAGATGGCAACTCACCGGCGAGTCTGAAACAAAGTCGTCTATA
This sequence comes from Boletus sp. MG55, assembly GCA_003313885.1. NCBI lineage: Eukaryota > Fungi > Basidiomycota > Agaricomycetes > Boletales > Boletaceae > Boletus > Boletus sp. MG55. The sequence continues at coordinate 12,306 of QGOI01002650.1, forward strand.
CTAATGCGTGCGGATTTCGGAAACGACAGGCGCTTGGGAGCATACTTGTCCCCGGGCGTGAACCAGTCGACCGAAAAGCTCGTCTTGTCAAAATCCATATTCCAATTCATCAAGCAAGAGAAGAAAAAACAAACGAAGGAAGGAACAGACGGATAACGTCCGTGAAAAAGGAGAGCACGCCTAAACGAGGGGCCGAAGGAAGTTCAATGGAGGATCTCAACTGAGGGCGCGCACTTTTAGAGGGGAAGTCTTGGTCGGAAAGTTAAATATACGCGCCTATGGTCCTTGCGCCCCATCTTAAATAGTCGTCGGTCGTACCAGCTAAGGGTAGCAGAGAAGACCCTTAGATCCATAAGTGGTAAGCTGTACGCTTGAGCGGTGACAGCCCAAGGTACTACAGCACCGGCCAATCAATGTGGAGCTTCCTCATCAATCGATGAGAGTTTCGGCATGGGGGTTCCGTATGTACTCACGTAATGAAGATCCGACGGTCGAGAAACCAACGACGGGTTTTTTACAGTAATATGAACGAGGGATACAGTGCTCGCCTCGGAGTCTCCGACATGCGCACGTCGAGCTAAATGTTCATTTTGGACTCAGACCTCGTACGGGCAGACGCGTCCAGAGTTTTGGCGGAGTTTTAGTATCAAGGAATGTACACACAGTCATAAAAAAATGCCGGCTCAGTAACTTAGCGGTTTCAAGGGGATCCTGCCAGCACTGGCAACACGATAAATGAATTCGATTGGCACATTCATCGAAAGAGATCATGTATATACCCTGATTGGGGGATGTGTATAGGCGGTTTGATTGTGGTAGCACGGGTAATATGCCATGGCCAGGGAGAGATGTACAGTCCACGCAGAGCAGGGAGTAGGACAGCATCGAGAACAAAGCCAGGGCCCATTGTCACGATAGCGATAATGAAAGGCATAAGTATGAGATTATAATAAGTTCAAGTGAACGAACGTGGGGGTGCGGGGTACGCCAGACGGACACAGTGACTTCCTACAAAACGCAAAAAGGTATGTGTCAAGCAGAAACCGAATCGGAAAACAGAAAGTGATGACATAGGGGAAAGAAGAGAAAAGTGGATAAAGTAACGAAAAGTAAGAACGTAAGTATAGACAGTCGCGAAAGCCAAGTGAATAAAGAAAGAGTCAACCAATAGCCCAAAGGTATCTCACATCTCATCGAATACCTCGTTGCATTGATACCCGGAAGGAACTACACCATATCGGGAATGGTATGGGGAACAGGTGGTAGATTCGATATCCGAGCGTGGCGACATTCGACGGAGACGGAAAACCGGAGCCAAACCGCTCTCATCCACTTGATTTAGTTAGACGTCTTTACAAGCTTTCGGATGTTTTGTGATTGACAGGAAGGAGACGAGAGGCCGAGGGAGACGCATATGGGGAGGAGAGATGGGGTATCAAGGAGGAATGCAAATATTGTCCGTGGAGAACTTCGTGCCAATTAGTTAGTTCGCTCCATTAATGACTTCGTGCTCGGCTTCGACGCGCATTTCCGGGATTTCAGGACCTGGTCCAGCAACGCCATTCTCTTCACCGATGCCGTCTACCACACCGACGACATCCTCCTCCACGCCCTCTCCAATCTCATTTGTACCTGCACCTCCGCCACTCGTGGTGTTTCCGCTCGCTGTACGCCTTGTGCCACCCTGTGGTCCAGACCGTGGCGGATTAGCACACCGATCTTTCCCATGGGCTATACGTAGGTTAGCATAATCGGGCTTATTCTTCACACCGTCAATCGCTTTGATGGCATTGGAGATGTTGGTGAAGTTGACGAATGCACAGTTCCTGCGGAACAGAGTTGTGAACCTCTGCGAAAAACTAGATGAGTAGGCACGTACTTTTCCTTCAGGAAGTTGACAAGCTCGATGTCGCCATACTCCCCAAAGTCTCTCTTCAGCTTCTCCTCGCTGAACAACTCAAAGTCTTCGATATTGCCGACGTACACGTTCCGCGTAGCACCGGAGTGCACTGCCAGTGCCAGCGAAGGTGGAAGTGGACCCGAGTTCTTTCCCCAACCAATCTTAAGGCGACGGTTGTTGAGAGTTAGGCCCTGGTATGAAGACACTTGGAAGAACGTGAAAGCAGCAGCTGGATCGACGAATGTAACGAACTGAATATATGCGTCGTCATACATCAAAAATCAGTGCCGTGAAGGGGAAAGCAGAAGAAACACCCACCGCGATGTGCTTGTCTTGCATGTACCGCACACTTTGCAATACACCTCCCCTAATAGCGTTACACAGGTCCTCCGCTGTCGTCTCTGGGTGGATGTTTCCCAAGTATACTGTTCTGTTCAGTCCTGGCATGCCTGCGCCAGCAGCCAACCCCATGGGATCCGGTGAGAACGCCGCGTATGGGGAGAATGGGCCGCCAAATGGATTCACTGCTCCAAAATGTGCTGCAGGGTTGGGCGACAGGGCTGCAGATTGGACGAGGGACTGCGCAGCGGCAGCCTGAGCAGCTTGAGCAGCGGCTTGCTGTGATTTGGGGATGTATGCGCATCTGTCTTTACCATAGTTGACGCGCTTGCCTGCCCAGACTGGTTCCGTTGGCAGCGTGTTGACGACCTGAAGAACGAGCTCATGGTCAAGAAACAGTGCATACACGCAGCGCGTACCTTCGTCGCCACCGAAATGCTCAAAAAGTGTACAAACCCGATGTTCTTGTCCCTCACAATCTTGACTTGATCAATCAGGCCGAATCGGCTAAGCTCATCCCTCAACATCTCCTCTGTCATTCCTTCATCAAGCCCGCCAAGATAGACGTTTCTACTCGCGTTACTCTGTTGAATTGCGAGCTGCACTTGCGCCGGGACGGGGGAAGGCTTTCCCCACCCGATCTTGAGCTCTTGACCGTGTAAAGACAACTTTTTAATCGTCGCGTCGGCATGGAACGAGGCAGCCGTTTGACCGTCAAGGAAAGAGAGGAATACACAGGATTTCTCCGGGAGCACTCGAATAGATTCAAGTGGTCCGAAATGAACAAGGTTGAGGAGCTCATCGACAGACGCAGTTGCCGGCAGATTTCCAACGTAAACGGTACGTGCAATCGTGTTGGGGTTGCCAGAGATGACGGCGGAGAGAGCAGCGGGTGAGTAAGCTCCAGGCGTAGGTGGAATGCTGACGTTCAATGAAGGAAGACGTGGTTGCTGAGAAAAACGAGTCGTCGTAAGTAAAGGTAAAAGAACACCATGATCACAGCACAGCATCAGCTGCGTATGATCTCTACACACCTGACCATAGTTGCCCGACTGACTCGAATACGGGAATCCGCCCAACATCCCCACGCTCGGAAGGCCCATGCCGAGCATCCCATAACCGAATGCACCAGCGCTGTAAGGGCTTCCTCCGTTTGGCTGCCCATGTCCTGCTTGTTGTTGCTGGGCAAATCCAGCCCCAGTGTGAGGACTCATCTGCGCGCCCATATGCATACCCTGACCGTTAACGGCTGTGTTGATACTGAGGGAAGGGGTAGCATACAATGCGCTGGGCGTGAATGCGGGGGAAGAACTGGGCTGGAAGGATTGAGAGATGGATGCTTGGGGACCGTATCCGTAGTTGGCGAATGCGTCACGATTAGAAACGTTGGTGCCAGAATTAGCGGGTACGGTGAGACCATTGGAGGAGGTCGTGCCATTGAATGTAGGAGACCAGCGGGCTTTTTTGGCATCTGGGCCACCGACGGAATCCATAGACCTCTGGTAATGACGAGGACGGAGATGTGTTAGCGACGAGGAGGAAGCATCGATGGAGAATCCTGACCTTCATCATGTCGAGGTCGAAACCGTAAGGGTAGTGAGTTGCAAAGGCTGTCTGAGAGTCGTCCATTGTATGTTTGTCGAGGAAACAGGATCCGATTGCGGGAAAAGGGAATGGAGAGAGGGAATTGGCAACGGCGGAAAGTCGTCGAAAGAAGTTTCAACGAATGATAATGAAACAGAGAACGGGTAAAGTTAGAGAAAGAACAACCTCAGAAATTAGAGGAATAGGTAGGGAGCGTGTGGGATGTGGTCTGGGAAGATATGCAACGCGAAGGGCAACGAAGTGTCAAAAGTGCGATTTTCAGCCGACTTTTTGAACACTTCTCAAGATGAGACAAACGAGTGTGGGTGTGCTGACGGAAGGGGGGGCGAAGAAGAAAAAACACGCACAAAAAGCAGATAGTAGAGGGGGAGACTAGAGGGAGAGAGAAGAGTGTGCTGTGCTTATAGATAGAGGTAAAAGGTTGGTAAAGGGTTAAGGACAAGACCAAGATTGACGAGATCAGAGCCCACACCCTGGAGACAAGATCATCAATGGCACGTGAAGGGCGACAGCGGGAAACGACGGCACTCACGACGTCGAGAACGAACTGCAGACGGCGCTCGTCAAGCAAAGCTCGAATGCGAAAAAAAAACAAAAAGAAAACAGCACAAAAACAGGCCAATTTGTCAGATAAGCTACCAGTTAACTCATCGTTTACTTCCATCACAGTTGCACGCACGGACCCTGGATCTTACTTTACGTAATTTTACATTACTTAAAATTAAAAATTAATCGACGCCGTCAATGCTCGCTCGTGCGTCACCGCCAGCTCCATGTCCAACACGTCCGCCTCGTCCTCCTCCTCCAGCTCCGCCTCCAGTGCCTCCTCGTCCGTCTCGTCCGACATCAGTTCGTCCTCGTCGACCTCCGCACTCGGCCCACGTCGCGTCCGTGTCGCCTCCAGCTCGTATGTCTGCGCGAGACAAGCCAGTGGTCCTAATTTGCATGCAGATGGCGGGCGGACAAGCGGGGTGTACACATCCCGATGACGTGAAAGTTTCGGAGGGTCGGCAGCTCGATCCGCCGCTTCGACGTCGCGATCAGCGGTTGCATCACTGGCGCTCGGCTCCCCGGAAGCATTTACAGGGCCAGAGGCAGGTTCGGTCGGGAAACCGTGGAGTGCTCCTAGCGACTCGAAATACTCTTTATGGCTATGGTAGCGTGCACCAACGGCTTCCACGGCGTGTCCGATGGCACCGATGGTGATCTATAATAGGTAATAGTTGGAATGTGAAACGGTAACTCTTCGTGAAATCTTGGCACACCTGATCACCCTGTCTCCACACCTGGCTCCGTTGTTTCAGCCGTATTTCCCTTTCCCTCCATACGATCGCCCTGTGCATTATATCCGTCACGAACAACACCACTGCAGCTTGCAGGTGCCGAAGCAGTTGGGCGTCGATGGACTGTGCTACTGCCGACCTGTCTGCCTCTTCCTCGCCTTGCTCCAGAGAGGAGTATAATCTAAACGCAGATGTGAGTCACAATGCTCAGAGCATCGAAAAGTCGAAACCCACCCCATCAACCTCCCCGCCGCACTCAAGTTCAATAAATCTACACCTTGCCCGCGAAGATACACCGCATCGATACCCAACTCGGCAAACCGAGCTTTAAGTCTGTACGGAAGTGTCAAGCCGGGTTTGTTCTTCTTGGGTACGTTCTCTGTCAACTCCATTTCGGCGTCAGAAGGTGCCTCGGAGCGTGGCACGGGGGTTGAAACGGCCGGGGTTTCACTTGGCTTCAATTTCGCTTTCTTGCCGGGTTTCAGCTTCCCTATCCCTGTGTCTACGACACCTTTGGATGTCACGCCCTTCTCGCAAAGTAACGCTCTTTTCCGGCGCATATAAAGTCGCTTCTGAATGCGACGGCGTGATCGAGGGGAGAACAGCGACAGGTCCGATTCAACGTTGGCATTTGGGTTTGGATCGGTGAGAGGAGCATTGTCGAGCGATAACGTAGACATGTTGCTCGTTCCAGGTTGGGAAGACGCCCCGAGTGACATAGACTGAGAGGAGACATTGGGCAACGAGGATAGGCCCTGGGAAGGGACAGGTGCAGGTGCACAAGCCGTCAAAGTACTTTCGCTCGGACCTCGACCCGACTGACGGCCCGCGGGATCCGCACCTTCGGATAAGGCCAACAGTACCGGGTCGATCACCGCGTTAGACGAGGATCCGGAGGCGTTACTCGTCCCCTGTGGCGCAGTCAACCGATCTGATAGGCTTGACGCCTCCACATCACGAGAGCGGGGTATCCCTTCATCTCCGGGCTCTGTGGGCGTCGCCACTGTGACGGAGCCCTCTCGGCTTTGGCTCTTGTCCTTGATCGCTTCTTCACCCACCCTCAAGATGTTATCGAGAACCAGCAGATGTGGAACCTCCAAACGACCCATCAACGCCTCACGTTTTGACGCGGTAGAGGGGTCTGGGGAGCGTTGGCGCGCAGACGTCGATGTAGGTTCGAGTGACGGAGAACGACGGAGAGGAGACGGGGAATGGTCACCTTCTGTAGATACCGTTTGTCCTCGCAACCGGCTTTGAGCACGTCCTTTTCCAGTACGGCCCCAAGGCCGTCCCCGTTTTCGCTTCGGCAGCGCGTCGACCACAACTTCTGTATCATCGGCAGCATCGCCCCCGACAGGCGCGAGATGCTCCTGATGAACGAGCCAGGCAGCCATGTGCTCCTCCATGTCGATCCAAGCTTGACTAACTTCGAGCGCGGGCTCGCATACGTCCCCGTCCCCGTCCTCGTCCGTGTCAGAGCCCGAGCGAGAACGCACATAAGACCAAGACCCGTCGAGGTGCATGTCCACGTCCCGACGGTCATCCCCAACGCCACCCTCCATGTCCACGTCGTCGTCACCTCGTTGGATGGCCAACCTCGCAGCGCCCTCCTCCAGTACCTCCAAGTACGTCCACACCTCCCATTCGGTCTTCGTCGGGACGCAGGCAGCGATGAGATCTGGTCTCCATCTGGAGTGTACCGAAAGGGCGCGGAAAAATGCGTCGTGTTCAGCGGGCGTCCAGCTGGAGGAGAGATCGTCTGCGTGCGCGTCGGTGACCTCCTCGACCGTGCCACCCGCGTTGTGTTGGTCCTCGTTCGCCTGTGGCTCTATCCGTAACCCCAGACGCGCGCGAGTGTCGTTGACATGCTGGACGAAAGCGGGGACGTACCCGCCCAAGACGTCATATTCACGATCCATAGTACGACTTGTTAAAGCTGAATGAGAGCGGGCGCGTCAAAGGGTTTCCTAGTCAAGAAGAAATCGGGTAAAACTAGGCTCGTTTGCGCGTCGCGGTCGGTGGAGCATCCTTTTTGAATTTCACTTGTGCGTTGCGGAAAAAGGTGGTCAGCAAAAAGTGGCGACGCCTTTGGATCGGAGTCGGCAAACGACATGTGACAAACTTGAAAGAGAAAAAAAAATTGGGCTCAACCGGGAATTGAACCCGGGTCACGTACATCTTCACCATCTCGATGGCGGGGAACACCCGAAGCACGTATCATGCGACTAGACCATTGAGCCTCCATTGGTCAGCCCAATCATCTTTCATATCAATACCACTTTGCGGAGAGTTTTGATTGGTGTAGTGGACGCGTTCTTCCGCAGTTACGACACATTGTATTTCCATCCCATGCTCAAGTTCACGGGTGAAGTGCTTGCCGACATTGGTACCATGGACTGCTTGCAAGTATCAATTGACCTGGACGATAGCGAGGACGAACACGAGGATGGCAAAGTAAGTACTGTCGACGCTCCAGATAATGCAAGCGCGCCTAGAGGAGAAGTGTGCACTGTCTACCCACCGAACACAAAGGTTCCCCCCCACCGACCACGTCTAATGGTTATTGATCTTCCTGATCCAAGCATCACCCGGCGTTTGGTTGCGTTCCCGTCATATGGCCAACGTGCGCTCTCCCACAGGAGGTCCGACCAGTGCCACGATGCGAAGGTGTCCTGGACGTCTCCGGGGCGGCTGACAAACAGTCGTGGTCTGTGGCCCCACCACTCCGCACTAGGGAGCGTCATGTCTCTGTGGCATGATACCCGCGTGTACATACACACGGATCTCAAACCACAGTGTCTCATCCTTCCTTTGCGTGGCGAGCGTATATCCACCATCGACTTTAGTGTGTCCGTTCGCGTCCGCGGACCAAATATCACATACAGTGCGGTCGTCGGGGCAGAAGACTACGCTGTTCGCAACGGAGAGTACAAGTCGATGCGCGCCGATTTGTGGAGTTGCAGAAGAACGCAGTGAGAATCGTGTTCTCAGTGTGATTCCTCGGCAGATCGCACAAAATTCGTCGAGATAGCCAGACGACTTATGAACCGGGACCCGGAGGCGCGTCCAGGATGTCTCCAGTACAGCGAAGACAAGGCGGTGTCGTCTCCGTCGGTCGCAAGTACTGTCTCAAAACGCAAACGCTCTATCTCAACTTGAACAACCTCCTCTCTGGCTGGAAATCCAACAGCTCCACATTGACATGTATTAGGGTGGCTACGCCTACCCGATGCACAACGTCCCCGTCCCGGGCGACGAGTAACAGCGCGTTGTAGGTCTTTTGTCCGGCGCCATTGTCTTTCTTGCTGATTGCCGCTTCCTTGGTTAGCCAACCGTGCGACATCGTGGCCGTAGAACCTCATTTGCTATTTAGGTCGTCCTTCGAATGGAACAAAGCACTGTCCATCGACTTCTTCAACGCTTTCACTGTCACTGAATTCCTGGTTCCTCGGCGTTTCCGTGAAACTCAGCCGGATAACAATTCCCTCAATCAACAATTCGTGTCCATCGATTCTCGAAAGTGTCGCTAGGTTGCCCTCGAGCATTGTTTTCGCCAAATGGAACACCGGATCATCCCTAGGTCTGTTTCATCAAAGGAATCCTCGTCATCGAAGTCTGACGACGACTTAGTCTGAGCTGTCACTCCCGTTCTGATTTACGATGTAACACTCTACCTTCACTGACTTCGTCAGAACCATAACCTGATTCGAACTCCGGACTCGAGTCCGATTCCTCGACATCTTCCCAAGGGTCGGTGTCTTCGTCGTTATCTGTCCTGTCTTGCGAGGAGTCTTCCTCACTTGGAGGTTTTTCTCGTACCTCTATCATATAGGGTGTCGGGTTGAAACTGTATATCAGCTCCGGGTGGTCATCAGCTCTAGCCTTCCATATGCGCAATGGGGACATAATCGTTTCGGCGGGATATTGGGCCCCATCCATTGTGGTATCGCTCACCCCAGCCTCCCATCCGGCCCAGGACCATGTCGGAAAGTCAATGTGGCGACGTGGCACGGCGGGATAGAACTTTCGGAAGGTATTCCACAGGAAGACCCTGCACGAATCCATGCCGGTAATGGTTTTCCGCGAGGCACGTCAACATGGCGAAAAACGCGTTGAGCGACTCTGCGTCATAGGTCATCCTTTTCATCGTGTACAAGTGGACGAGCCTCAGATACCCTGCGAAATAGTCGTCGCCGATCTGTGCCACCACGGTACTAGAAGTGGGCCGGGAAGGATCTCTGAGGGCACCCGAACCCATGGCGCCCCCTTGCACGCCAAGAGGGTCGGAATGCGCCGCATCGCGTCAACCGCTACTCGCCGCTGTTCGTCTGATAAGAGATGAAATGGTGAAATGGAGTCATCCAGGGATTCGCAGCATCGAATAGATTTGCACTCAAAGTATATTTGGTGATTCGTGAAGAACAGACGTCGCGACGAGAGCAATCCCTCCTGGAACGTTCACGCTCCAGATACCCAGGGTGACCATGAGATCTGTCGAGAGAGAGTAGGGATCGTGGACAATAGTCGTTTGCCCCAGATCTCGCAAGACAGTTGAGGAACCACCCCTTGCAGCGTCCCTACACGCGGTGGTCCAGTTCGAGCGGAGTGTCCAGAAATATCGATGATCGTGGCCAATGCACCACTGTAGGCGGCGCTCATGAAAGTGATTTATACGGCCTTCTCGATGTTATTTCCCTGGTCTATGCACAAGGAGTCCCCCCAGAGATATTGTTTGCCGAGGTCTTGGGTCACAATGATGGCATCCTCGAGCGTCGCGAGAACGGTCGGCGGTACTTCTCCCAGCTTGCAGCCGGGCTGCTCTACACCTCCCCACACATAACTGAGGGAACGTAATCGCAGCTGTCAGGAGGATCCATGACGGTCTTGCGGGTCTCCACATCAATGAGTTTGATCTGCTTGAGGCCCTCCGAAATGAGGCACGACAATGATGGAGGTCATCGCGCTGACGAAGCCAGCCTTTCAAGATCAAGCCGTAGTCGGGAGTCTTGCCAGAGTCCATAGATCTAACTCCCAAGGCAGGGGCGCCATTCAGTCCGCTCTCTCTGATATCTCCATCGTTCCAATTGCTTCTACGGCGGCCTCCACAAGTTGGTTAAGCTCGTAGATGCCATCTGCCAATGACACTGTGGTCACTGACGTGTAGACGCACTTTGCGTATGGGCCTTTTCGCCTTTCATACTCACTCCAATCCAGATCCTCCTCAAGACGGTCAATCGTCCATCCTGTGACCACCACCAGTTCACCTCCCGAGCGAACGATTTCCATTTCTTCATCTGTCAGGTGGCTCACGTCGAAGCTGAGGCAATACGAGGGACATGTGGAGAGCAGCCGGAGAGACCAAATAGGATCAAGAGAGGGTATCTGGGTCGTCTTCTTGGTCGCCCTCTTAGAATGATTGTTGGCGAAATCCATCAACACGAAGGGATGATGACTTGCAATCTTGCTCAGTGCGTCCACTTGGGTACACCGCTGACATGACGCTTGTTTGGCTCCTTCGATGCCAGACAGGGAAAGGGTTGGAGGGAAGGGATGGGCGCGTGCCAGTGGGTTCGACGTCGGGTGGGTGAGCTGAACCTGAACATTCCCACAGCCGCATAACACATATACACAGGGCATTTCTCCACGACGTGGCCACCCCTTCTACTTACAGACCCAGACCGAGACAATCCCGATCGGAAGAATCGCCGTCGGAAGTAGGATCCATCCGTTGGGAGGCTTGTCGTCATTGGAACAAGTCTGGATGGTAATCAAGACAAGCTTTGTGGCTCCGCAGAATTCACAGGCCGGACTCGCTGTGTCACACTGGATAGTATTAACTACCGATCAACAAGGCGAGTCCTGTCGCGTGAAATGATTCGAGGTCTTCAATTCACCGTGTTTTCCAGCATTGTTAGAATGGCCGAGAGTGAAGTTACATAGTATAGATCGGGGTCGGATTCCAGACTGACTCATGATGCGGCTCCGTACCTCTTGGCACTGTCTTATAGTGCGGCGTGAAACTCGGCGGTATTAGTTTCGAACCATCCATCTTTTTATGTAAGAGGGATCGGATGCTTCCGGCGTGGAGTGTTAGTGCGGCTAATGTCCCACTCGTAGTATGATTTTAGCCTGTTTGCGACGAGCTGACGGTATTCTTCTCAGCTATCTGCAGGGTGGTCGGCTATTCCTATCCTGTTCCTGTTCCTGTTCCTGGTGTAGAAAGTAAGTACGCCATACTATCTCATAATGCATCAGGATGTTGGGATAAACCCGCCTGGAATCCACCTCCAAAGTAACAACCCTGTGATGCATAACACATCATAGTGCATGACAACAGAAGGTGACCAACACTATGCGTTATGAGATAGCATAGTGCACTTACTTCGCCGTTTCTATTAGAATGTCCTATGAAAACCGTTCGGTGATCGGTGATCGGTGATCTATACTAGGTTCCACATTTGTCAGGAATTGACCGCGTCGTCACAGACACAGCCAACGACTTCGGGCGAGCCTCGGTCTACAATGGGTTACATATAATAAATGGACTGGATGTCAACTTGACGAAATTTCAAGATGGAACCTACACGCCACCGACTGTCAAGAATTCCTCCTTCTATCAGCCATTGGCTGGGCTACCGCTCTTCCCCTCCGAGTCCTCTACCATTCTATGCTGTCGTTTTCTGGTCCTTTATCGGTGCAGCTTGCGGACTGATCGCGATCCAGGCTACCTTCCGCGCGCATTATTTCACACAACAGGCAGTCCCATCAGTGATCGCCAGCTATGTAAGCGTTGAATTCCGTTCCAGGCTTTTTGTCGTATTCTTCACCAATTCCGCAAACATTACCGCAGGGCGCGTCGGCCGTGTTGATCTACGGCTCGATCGAAAGTCCTCTGGCACAACCCAGAGCGCTTATTGGTGGTCATTTCATTGGCGCGTTGTGCGGTGTCTGTGTATCAAAACTATTTCAATTCCTACCTCCCGACTACTACACCGACTTGCAGTGGCTGGGTGGCTCCCTCTCAGTTTCCCTCGCCCTCGTAGCCATGCAATTCACCCACACGGTTCATCCTCCAGCAGGGGCAACGGCGCTCTTGGCAGTTACCAACCAGGAAGTTGTCGAATTATCTTGGTACTTGCTCCCTGTCGTCCTTCTTTCGTCCACTCTCGCTCTCGTCGTGGCACTTTTTACCAACAACATACAACGCAAGTATCCTGTGTTTTGGTTTACAGCAGATGTGCCTCTGGTACCTTTGCATGATCACGAGGTTGGCAAAATCGATCCTTCTAAGGCCGAAGTAGACAATAGCAGTCGAGAAAGTACACCATAGACATAGAGCTTGGTCAGTCTCTCGAACCTTTCTTCCCGCCAGAGTTTCCTACTCATGAAATTTGCAGTTCATAGAGTAGTTACACCTTAGACGTAGAGCTTGGTCAGTATCTCGAGCTTGGATTCCTGTCAGAGCTTCTTACTCATGGAAGTTGCAGTCCATAGAGCAGTTACACCTCAGAAGTAGAGTTTGGTCAGTCGCCCGAGCCTTTGTTCCTGCCAGAGCTTCCTGCTCACGAAAATTGCAGTTCATAGAGCAGTTACACCCTAGACGTAGAGCTTGGTCAGTATCTCGAGCCTTTCTTCCTGTCAGAGCTTCCTACTCATGGAAGTTGCAGTTTATAGATCGGTTGATACCTAAATTACTAGAGCACGTGTCATTGTGATGTATAACATGCAGTTACTGGTTGGATCCACACGTACTACTATGTCACGAGCAGCATGTATATTGGAGTCCGTATCACACAATACCCAACCTACAATGTTTCTCGAGGACTGTTTCAATTGCCCTTCCGCTAAGAGCTGGAGGATTGACCCTGGTGATCGCAACGAAAGTTTTCCACACATCGTCTCGGTGCCCTGTGATGGGCAGCAGGGTCCTTCTTTGTGTGACGAAACTTGTTACTATTATTACTAGGCACGGCACGTTTCGATCGTATACCGCACCACTTTTCCAATGCTCTCGTTAATAATGGCGTGTCTCGGTGGTTACCAGTAGTACCGTTCACAACGAGAATCTTACGCCTTGGAAGTTGCGAGGGATGCCTTCGACTTTTCAGAGAATGTATAAATTCAGAAATTGGTCGAGGGGCATCATATTCCGAGGTACTACTTACGTGACCTTGGTCAACGAACATGAAACATGCATGATTGAGTTGACCGACGTCTCGTGAAAGAATAGACTTGTTACGAGTGTTCGGCAGTGATCGAGTCAGTGACGGCCAAAAGGATAACGATAACAGCTCTCTCTGATGCCCGGGACATTCGTTCAAATCCACGACGTCGTCGGTCTTTCGGCAGACTAAACGTGTGAGACAATACGTACTGCCAAGAAGAATCTACAGTAGGTCTGGATCTGACAGCCTGATGCCAGTTCATGTGCTTGAGTCACACCAGGGTTTTAGTGGGTAAGCCTATCTGAAAAGAGTGAGTACACCACGGTGGGTTGACCGTGGGTGTCAGCTTATAGTCCCGTACTCACGCGAGTCCTTTACGTTGCAGGCTCCTCACGTGATGCTCTTCGTAAATGAATTTCCTCCTGGGAAGATCTTACATACCTTTCAAGTCAAGTACTAGTGAGTCGTAAAATCTCACGACCACTATTCAAGTTGCACACTAAATCGAACCTGAGTGCCTCATGGTTCAATGAATCAATAGGGGAGGGAGTTTAGGCGTTGTGCCATGTGTCATGGGACCAGCTTAATAGGCGACTGCCACTGTGGCAAACACCATTGTGCGCATCTCAAAAAAAAAAGAAGAATCTACAGGCCTCAGGATCATCCATGTGCAGGGTCAGAGACTTGTCGTCGTTAGAGCAAGTCTGAACGTTAAACAAAGTTGGCGTTATGGAATGCCAGAAGTGGCGGTCGATATCGACTACCCGGTGGCCCTGTTTGAGGCGATTCCAGGCGTCGTCCACCTTCAATGCGGCGCAACGTGTGAGGCATGATTGCAACAAGGGTACCCGTCCCTATCAAACAATCTACAAACACGTGTAATACACAAAATCGAGACGAGAAGAGAGAAGAAAATCCATGTGAATCAATGCAAATGAACCGAGACTTGGAAGAAGAAAAGCCATGGTTACGTATCATCCGCCCCTCATATCTCACCCACCCCCGACACCAAACGCTCTACAATCTGAACGTTTAGAGAGGGCGACGAGCCTTCTCGGTCATGGGCGCGCCCTGCTGGGTAGCGACATGGGCCTACATGAGACCAAGCATCAATCATAGAGTTCAAACTCCCGTCGAGACCAGCCGGGGAAGAAGGTGACGTCCGTGGCGGTGGACCCGTAGCCGTGAGCCTCATGAACAAAACGTTGGCTCACCTCGTCGTCATCAAGGTGGATGTACTGCTTCTTGGCACGCGAACGCTTGATGTATTTTGCGAGAACAAAGGCACCGACGAAGAGGATGGCAGCGCAAGCAGCAAAGACGGTCGACGTGGCACCCTTCTGGGAGCCGATGTGGAGGTATGAGTCGTCGAACCCAATGCTGCAAGCGGCAGCCCATTGCTTGTGGGAAGTGATGGCGTAGTTCTGGGGGGAGAGGCGGATGTCCATGAGTGAAACGCGTGTAGGACAACCGTAACGAATAAACCCACCTCAATCCTGTAGATGAACTCGGTGACGGGGATGTCTGCCTTGTGGCCGAAAGCGTGGTAGGTCTGGAAGTTGTCGTGGGTCCCGTTCTTGAACTTGATCCTCACGAAGTCACGGTCCTCAGGAGCAGGTCCGCGGCGGAGCTCAAAGGCAAGGGCAGAAACGTAGTTGGCTGGATGAACGTTGCATGTCAACATTCGTGGGTCTCTGATCGTGTAGACTTACGGATGGCAGCAATTTCGGGGTTGTGCTTGGTGAGCTCGAGCATGTGGAAGAGGGAAATGAAGGGGTGGTAGGAGGTCTCGATCAGCAGGAACTGGAGAGGGTCACCGTTGAAAGCGATGCGTTGGAGCGAGTCGATGACCGAGTGGAGAATAGTGCGACCAGCCACTAAACCCCAGCAATGATCAATATTAACTCTCAGGATGGCATCCAGCTATGACCGACGTACAGTTACCAATACCGCCAAGGTCTTTAGAGGAGAAGAGAGCATTCTCATGGTAGTTAGCAAAACCATGAGCCTGTTCGACGAGAGTGGGGGGAAGACGGTGAGCGTAGGTCTGGTTGTGGATCAGCTGCGTGTTCATGTAGTCATAGATGTTCCAGGCGTTCTCCAAAGTCGTGGAGCGGCCGAAAACGTAGTCGCGAACAGCACCGAAGAAGGGCTGAGCAGCCTTTGCGGTGGCCTTGAACTCGGGGGAAGCGTACACATCGGCGATGTGAGCCTCGAAAGCCTGTCAACATGTGTAAACGGATCACTCCACATTCCTTGACCACGTTGCAAGAAGCGTGGTGGAACGCACCGGACAACCAGTCCAAGGCTCGAGGGAGCGGTCGTTTCCAGGTTCGACGGTTTCGATAGGGACGTACTGGTATCCACCGAGAGGGGCAATGACCGTGGACTCATTAGCAAGGGTGATCTTGTTGTTTGGGTTAGGAGGGTAAAGACCCTGGAGAAGGGCGATCGCGGAGTCAAAGATCACAGGGCCCTCACCGCCAGCCTTGGCGTGGACGCGGAGCTCGTGAGTGTCGACGATGTCGTCTCTCATGCCGGAGATATAGGAAGGCGAGGAGCTAGTCAGGTAGACCGAGCGAAGGAAAGACCCAAGCTGGTGGGACTCGGCCTGCGGGAGTTGGAGCATACTTTTGAGCATCTGTCAAACGGAGACCGACAGTCATGCTTACCGCGCCGAGAGGAGTACTCTCGGTAAAGGCGGGCTCGTAAGTCTTGGGGTCTTGGTAGAATTCACTCCGGTCACCGTTGCGGGCAATAACGAGAACACCCAGGACGTCAGTCATGATGGTTTTAGTCGTTGAGTTCGAAGAGTGACTAGGAGTGAAGTGGAAATTACAGAGGCTGATGGACAACAAAGACGGGGTGACTTCAAGGTCTTATAGTATGCGTGGGTCGCGGAGAGCGCGTGCATGGAGCATGGCCAGCAGAGCCGAATACCGTCAGGGTGGGTTTTGCGTACCAGACCAGAAGCTGCTCAGCACGTGTGTCATATTAGGACCTGAAGCCAGGAAGACGCGAGGCCGCTTTCTTCCAAAGGGACCTTGCATTGCTTGTCTGCACAGGCGAACAGGAATGAACGCAACGCTCAAGGTCCGGTCACGGGATGTGAGGGTCGAAAACTGGCTTCTGGAATGGATGTCGTACTTCTCGGATTTGTATGGAGTCGATGTCAACTCGACTGTCGCAAATACGCTGACGTTGAGCCAGTGAGACCTGTTGAAGACGCGGAGAGTGGCATTTGGGTCGGGCCCCGCCGCATCAGGAATGTCAGATGCACACTCAATGACCACGTGCCTCAATAAAGAGGGTTGAGGCCGAGGAAAAGTAATTGTAATGATGAGCGTGAATCACCGTCAGCAGCCTCGTTCCCAACACGCGCCAGACGGGCAATTGAGCCACTCTTCGCGCGAGGAGCGCTTCAACATGGTTCTCCCGTCTGATGCGCATTACTGCTGCGGTGGGCGAGAACTTCGAATCCTGAACTCATCGCACTGCTCGAAATCCAAGGTCTGCGATGGGCAGTGTAGGAAAGTCCAAACCCAACATATGATCGGCCACGTGGTGGGCTGCAGAACGGTTGGATTAGATAACGAGAACGTCCACTTGCGGCGCCAGAGCGCGATCTCAGCTGATGGGTCAGGCAGAAAGAAATCAATTAACGGGGCGTTGGAGGCTAAAATCAGGTAAGCCGTCTTACATGTCGATCTAATTTACTTCTTTTTCTTGCCCTTGGTGTGCGACGTCCCTCCTCCACCTGTCGATTTCGCGCTGTGACTCTGCACAGAGGTATTTTCCAGAACCACGCCCTGCGTCGCACCTCCCGCACCTCTCCGTTTCCTGCCAAATTGCCCAAACAACGATCTTTCACTCTTCTTTAACCACCGTTCCGGATCAGGTGCTGTGACACCCGGAATCACGCCGTTTGGCACACGCTTCATCCGCACTTTCTTCGCCTTGTTGACACTTGTAGAATCATCAGGGTTCCGGTGAGTCAGCGCAGCACCAGGAGACGCCAAATGCACAGTGGGCTGAACGGATGGTGGTGGAGACGTCTCGATCGCAGAAGCGATTGAAGAGGGTAATGCGTCAAGAGCATGCAAAAAGCCTGTGTTGATAAAGTCGAGATGTTTCTGTGAGGCGGTGAGGTTCGTCAGAACGTCAGAATATTCTTCCGAATGCTAGGAAGATGGTCAGTGATTGGTTAAGATACAGGCGGTGCGAGGACGCACAGGCTCAGCGGTCTCTAGTAGCTCGTTGTAGAGCTCAAGGCTGGACTGATACGACCCTTGGCGATAACTCTGTTCACAGCATGTCACATGGCGTCGATCTCTTATGAAGAAGTTGGAGAGGTGCGGCTCGTACATACCAACTGAGCCTCGAGATGAAGCACTCCTCTGTGATCTTTCCCAGATCCTTTGATTTTGCCAAGGGCGGTGGTAGCCTCCTCCTCCCTATGGAGGCGATACATGGCATATGCCTCCTCAAATGTGTAATCAGGGCCGTCTCCACTTGTGGAATCGGCTATGAGAGACAGTGCGGTGCCGTACTGCTCTGTTTGAAGAAGCAGAAACAATTTGGTCTGTAGTGCATCCACATCGGCAGGGTGCGAACGAAGGACTGGACCGCATTGCATGCGTCAGTGACTCCTGAATGGAGATGAAATTGGACCACTCGCTTTTATTACATGTCTTGATGGCGTTGGTGAAATGTCCACCCTCGATTTGGGCACACAACGATGCGAACAGCCGTTTCAACCGTTCTTCCAGCGGAACTAGCTGCTTTTTCCGCGGTTGAGTTTTGCTTGGAGCGCTGGGCTTTGTGCTGCTGGCAATCCTTGGAGGCATCCTCACCTTGGCCTTGGTTCACAACTTGGTGGTGGTGGCGGTGCACGTAATTACCGAACTTTTTTTATGTAATCGGTCCACACCCTCTGGACTTCCTTTGCGAACAGGCCTAAACGTTGAGAAGGAGATAAAAACCCAAATGTCTGCAGAAGAGTCAGTTCTTCCAACCACCACCATGATTACAGAGATTCACCACTGACTTGTCCATAGATCTGCCCAGGAAGTGGAGGTGGAATCCCAGGATGCCAAGATGCACGAACCCCCAACAGCCCCGGCCGCGATGGCCACCACTAACAAGAGACGACCCAAGATTGACCTCACCGTCCTGTCCGGTGAACGCAAACGTGGTAAAAGCATGTTTGGTATTGTACTCGGCACGTTGAACAAGGCCAAGATCGAGGACAAGGAGAGGAACGCAAGTGAAGCCGTCCGTCTCTTCTCGTCCGTTCACCTGCCATCCGACTGACGACCAGCTTCTCAGGCAAAAAAACGACAGCTGATTGAACAGAGACTACAAGCTAAGCTACGCAAAGAGACTGACTCTGTCAGGCGAGCAGAAGAAGCCAAGAAGGACAAAACCACCTCCAACAGGAAAGAAGAAGAGCTTCAGCTCAAGGACTCCATCGTACGTTTCGTGACTTTTCGTAAGCTATCATGTGTTCACGCGCGGCATTCACTTTTTTCTAGTACAAACTTCGACGTGTACGACTTCCGCTATTAAGCAACTTTTTGTTGACGACAGACATCATCCCACTGTCCGACGCATCTCCGCCACCCCCTTCGACGAACCCACTTGCACCACCCTCGCGCTCTCACCCACCACCTCTTTACTACCTTCCAGCTGTCCTAACAGCTGCCCAAGAGGTTTTCCTCGCACGGCGAAAGGCAGAGGTGCGTTTGCCCGGCACATCCTTTGACGATTGTAACTTTCACATTTTGACATCTACTTGCTTGTATTCGACAGGTTGCTGAGGCGGCTGAGAAGGAGTGGGCGGCTTTCCACGAAGAGCGTACTGCTGGCATTGAGGATATCAAGCAACTTCGACAGCGTGTTTCCGAAGAGGATGCTCGTCGCAAAAAGGAGCGCGACCAAGCGCCCAAAGAGGATGCCAAGGACAAGGAGATGACCGAAGAGCCACAGGAATCCAAGCCTGAGCCCACAACGCAACCAGCTGCTGACATGGAAGTGGACGAAGAACCAAAGCCCGAGTTGGACTCCGCAGAGTCGGAACGGAAAGACGACTCAGGCGGCATGCGGGCCGATGATGAAGATGCGGTCGAGTATTGAGTAACTTGGATCTTGTAGGGTATGTGCGTTTCGTATATATTCCCTTTTTGTTCTGTCGTCGGTATTTTCTTGACCGCTTGTCTTTGCTTCGATTAACCTCAATCGAGGGACTTTTCTATCCGTCATACGGTACTCGAGGAACGGACAGCTTCCATACAGAGCAGAGATGGGAATCATGCAGCTGCGCAGCCCGAGTACCTCACATTGTGACTAGGTACAAAATTTGAAGAAAACCGTGCCTCCTGATGGTTCGTCAGGACAATCAGATTTGAATGCGTCTTTGAGAACTTATTAAAATATCGGCATCCAACTCGAGGGCTATATTGAATACCTGATACGAGCGGGCTTCCTGAGCACACCTGGTCCACTCGGGCTGCCAGTCAGAACCAATGATTCGGGCTCTCGGTTGCTTGACAACACGATGCGTGGAAGTTGTCTCTCTTTGGACGTCGTTCCATGTGCTGTGAGGAGAGGGAGGCAGTGGGCAAGAGCGCGAAGCGCCCTCCGGCCCGGCCCAGGAGCCCGAGTTGCCGGGTATGAGGTGAGCTGAGATGGAAACACCTCTCAGACGTATGTACCCGGTAATCGAGATCGCACGGTCCAGACCCCAGGGGAGTGAGCTGCGAGGAGCCGCAATGGGAAATGGAGGCAGGGTGTGGTGGGTGGGTACGCTGAAACGGGCTCGGATGAGCGCTGCAAGGCGGACGAGCGACGTGGTGGAGGCAAGAGAGGAAGTGGTGCCTCTCGCTTGTGTCGCTTGTCCGAAGACCTTGCACTGTGGCTCTACTCGTGCCTCACTGTGCCGCAGTGCATCCCCTATGGCCAACTTACGACGAACCACGAGGCAGACACAAGCCCAGATAGAGACGATCCGCTCAGCGGGATCAGTCAGCGGCATTCATTAAATACTGTTTCTGAGTTTCTGAATGTCAATCTTCGTTGCCCTAGTAACACACGTTGCAGTCGACTCGGGACCGAACAGTGTAGCAGTCGAGCTGATACCCCCCGGATCGCAGCGTCGATCGCATGCGTCCGAGTCACGTGGGCTGGTCCAGCTGAACGAGGTGCTTATGCAACTGCGTTCCTAGTACTTCGGTGGCTGCGAAGCAGCCAAAATGAATTTCGGCACTCAGCTGCTCTGCCGAATACTCGGAGTGAGCCATCTCGTTTGCCCGATGCTGAAGCTGAAGCACTGACAATGGAGCATTTCTGCGACGTCATGTCGTAGTGGCGCTCAAAGCTGGCGAGCTATCCGTATGCCAGTGCGTCGATGACAAGGGGAAGCGAAAAGTGGCGCAGAAATTAAATTCGGATGAGACCTAAAGTGGACGATATCGTCACTTGCTGAACCGAAGTGATCATCCGAGAGGCGAGGAATGTAGTCTGGTAAACGCTAAACGCCTCAATTGAACGACGATTGCGATGAATGATCCGGGAATGGAGAAAATATGCTATTTTCGCGGCATATAGTCGACAAAGGCTCCGTGCTTTGGCCTGGAAGATCTCCTCGCCGGAGGGTAAAGTCCACAGAATTTCGACGACCATTTCTCGACAAAGTCACCGAATGGGTGTACCCGGGAGCGGCAATGGCACTGGCGTCGCAACGATGCGAATCATGCGGCCACGGTACCATAAGCACCAGCCCGTTCGGGGACTCTGGATCTCGGCGGAGGAGCAACCTAACGGCCATCCGTCGAGAGGTTAGCGCCATCGACATGCTATGGGAGCCAGATACATACCTCGGAAAGTAGAAACGCCCCATTCACAGTCTTTATAGAGGGCTGAGGGCGGGCACTGGGTTGAACCACGGTCGTGAGTTAAGGGCAGCGCTAATGACCTGGTTACCGTTGCGTCCTCCGAGCTAGAAATTAAACAGGATCAGGATGGTACGAGCAGACGTCCCGCATCATTCTTACATGTGGATATGTCGGCCGTTGTCAAGATGAAATGATCCCGACCTCAACCATGTGAACGGGGAGCGCTCTCTCTCAGTACTCTGCTGAGCTTGGCATATCTCCCAGAGTGCCGTCGCAGAGTCGCCCACGCAGCATGGAGGGACCTGAGACGCCTTCGCGCAGACAGATCAGCGAGCAGTGCAGACAAATCCAATGTTCGGGCTGGTCACAGAACGACTGAGGGAGGGTTTGGGGGAAAAGCGAAACGTCACCCAACGAGCCTTCCAGTACCCACAAG
Organism: Boletus sp. MG55; assembly: GCA_003313885.1. Lineage (NCBI taxonomy): Eukaryota > Fungi > Basidiomycota > Agaricomycetes > Boletales > Boletaceae > Boletus > Boletus sp. MG55. Next base: position 33,926 of record QGOI01002650.1, read on the forward strand.
CCTGAAAAAAAGAGAAAGATAGAGGTGAGCAAGTCGGCCGCGTGTCCCCCATACTCGACCATTGAAAATGAATCCAGTCTTTGCCTGGGGGCCCCTGCATTCTCCGCCGATACTGACTCAGTAACCTTATTTTGTCGATCCTTCAGTTCCAGCTACATGTTCAGGTGTGTCGACAGCGTGGTTGTGGAATGGAACACACTGGTCGGTGTTTCCCGAATAGAGATAGCGGCCAACCACAGCATCACGTCACGAGTGAGATTAGTAGGGACTAGGTCTGGATCCCTTTACCCCCATCCTTGGATCTCGGTTTTTTTAAAATGCCGCATGTCATCCAATCAAAGCCCACAGAGGAACATCCTGAGAACCTACCTCGTGTCGAACGACAAGTGGGTGAGGGGAATTTTTTTTGGCTGCTTGACAAGTCGGAAAAATCGACTTCCCTCTTTCATGAAACTGGGTTTGGATCGGGTCAGGAACACACGAAGAGCTCGGCGGTCAGCATCAACATGCGCTTCCAAGCCAGACGCGGTTTCGTCCGCACCTCGATCCCCCACGACGCCTCCCAACGCTCTCCACCATCGTCGGCTATATTCATTTCCCAACTGATTGGCTCCGACTGCACTGGGAGTGGGACAAGTGCGCAGAAGACATGGCATGTCAAAGAACCTGCTGGTATCCATCGGCCCGTTGCAGCATTTCATGAACATGTTCATGTCCGAGCCCCAAACAACACCACGTTCTTCCCACCGTGCATAGGATGGTAAGAAGCTGGTGCGACGAAAAAAGAAGGGGGAGTTGACTCGTCATGCTGCCGTATTCCCGCGTTCCATCGCGATATGAATCCCTAAATACTATCACAACTTGATACATGATCAAATTTCGGGGGGGAGAAAAAAAAGCGCCTTTACATGTGGAAGACGTCAGCTGCCATACGTAGCACATCCGCATGAAAAAAATGAGCATACCTCAGATCGACAAAATTGAGACCGCCAAAAATACGCAAATTTGCCTTGTCATTAGGCCTGCAGAATAGCGCAGGGACTCAGGGAGGGCAGTCGAATTTCCTTTTTCGTTAGCCGTTCTCCAATCAGAAGGCTGGCCTCATAGGGGCTTTACGGAACTATCCCTGCACCGGAGAAGCAAAAATCTCTAATGCTGTGCTGGGTCTTCCTCAGGTGTAGGTTTCATGTTAGAGAAATAGGGTACTCAGTCACCACGGTGATGTGATATGATAGGGAGTTAGTCGAGGCAGAACGCCGCATCTGCGACTGGACAAGCCAAGATCATTCTGATTGCGGCTCTGCAATGGTAGCTGGCAGGATCATCAGGTTAGTAAATTCCTACGAAGGAGGGAGGTAAAAGCACACCCCATATAGATAACATTGTCAAAGAACCTGTACTAAAGTCAAGTAGACAACAAACGTCCATTCGTCCGCACGTCCAATAACAATAGCATGACAGTGCATTAAACAACAGAAAACCGAATGCACCACATGCACAGGTAACCGTAGATAGATATACTATCCTGATATATGGGTCAGATCCTTCATTCGAGCAAAAAAGAGTGGCGCTAGTAACTGATCATCGTGCCCGGCGTGCTGTTGGAACAGACACGGATGTTGTCGTAATCGGAACAGTGGTCACAACTGCGGCAGTTGTCCCAGGTGGGCAAGGTGCTGTTGGCATCGAAGAACTGACGGCATCCCAAGCGTCGGGGTAACTACAACCTTGCACCTGTGTAGGTGCCAATCCAGTATCGGCAGAGTCATACCACCCGTTGCCGACGCTGACAGTCGGACTGGGAATGAACGTAGGGGGAGGGAGCGTGGGTATGGCGCTTGTGGACGTGTAGGTAGGGAGAAGCGCTTGGTTCGCACTCGGCGTCAAACCGCTTATGGATGCAGGAGGATATCGACCGTACGTGACTATCGAGCTGGCGGAAATGGTGCCAGCACCAGCGCCACCCGTTTGCCAAGACGCATATTGACCATTAAAGGGTTGTTGCGAGACGCCAAGAGCTGCACATGTCCCAAGTGCCGTCCGTGGGTCTGTGGGTATCCATCCATTCTGCAGGCCGAGTTGGTAGGACCAAAGGGGTGCTTCAACCGTATTCGTAATGGAGGAATTGCCAATCTACTCAAGCCGCTTGTTAAGATCATACGTTGCAGACGATAGAGGATACTAGCAAACCTTCCAAGTCCAGTAGAACCAGCTCTGAAGGGCGTCCATGGAAGCTAGCGTGAATTCCATGAGGCCATCTTTCATCGTTTGATTCCATTGAGACGAGTCCAGGAATAGTGAACACGACGGCCCAAAGCTCGATGTTCCGGTTGTGCCCGTCAGGAAAAGTCCGCATTCATTGTATCCGCTACTAAATTCACCTGCGATGGTTACCCCAAAAGCAGTCTGGCTGTGTAGAAGGACGTGAGACAACGGAATGACCAATCAATCCATCAAATGCACCTTGCGTTCATGCCATCAGCCCATGCATTACAGGCAGTCTGGGGCCAGATCCCTCCCGCTTGAAGACCTGTGCCAGTGGCGATTGGCTCGGTATTCGAATTACCATTGAAAGCAAAGTAAGGGTGCGTGTCGAGAATAATGCGATCTGACCCTTTCAGGAAGCCTGCCCAACTTCCCACGCCGAGGAAGCCGTCGTGAATAGCAATATACGGACCGTGACCTTCACCAATGCCCGTGATATTGCGAATCATGTCATATGCCAGAAGGTAACTGAAAGGATAGTGCTCAATGCCCAGCCAAAAGAATATCAAGTGACACTCGAAACTCACAAAGATGTGATCTGGTCTTTGCCAATGGTGGACAAAAGAGGCTCATTCAGGATACTGAAAACGGGAACGACAGGTTGCCATTCAGGCTGGGAAATGAACTCGGCAATGATTCTGATATAATTCAGTGCGCGTTCGGCATTGGCTAGGCCCATGACGCCATTGAGAAAATTGACGCTGCCCTCTTTTCCAGAATGATTGTAACCTTCCGATTACGCATGAAAAGTTTGTAAAACTGGTACACGGGCTGGAGTGAAAGACAAACTTACCATTCTGCGAGCCGGGGATAGTGTGGAAGTCTAAATTAACTCTGATGCCATACTTCCGTGCCCATTGTAGAACACGCAGGATGTACCTGACAAGACAAATCAGAGGATCGATCTCGATGATATGAAGATACACGTACGGCCAGCAGACTTTCTCTAGGAAAGGTTCGAAATCCCATTTCTCAATAGCCCAAAATGGAATTGGCAGGCGAACCCAATTCAATCCAGCTCCAGCAATTTCCGCAATATCTTGCTCCGTCTGTCAAACATCCATTTGACATGATCACATGAATTAAAAGGACGCAGGTTGCTTACGATGAACGTGTTATAATGGTCTTCAATTTGATTTAAACCACCGCTGGCTGTATCAGCAGCCATAAGGGAGCTCAATGTCCACTCGTCTACCGCAGCAGGGTATTTCTGAAAGAGCGCAGGGGAAATGAATGGCTCAAGAACGAACAGTCCTCCCAAATTAACGCTGTGGATCATGATATTCATAATGGAATGCACCATGAGGCACAACCACTTACCCATAGATCTTGTCTTGACCCCAAGCCCAACTCGTGTTTAATGGTGGTGTCCACGAATTTGGTTGAGCATCATTATTGAAGGGATCTTCAGGATTGTATACCCCTGTGAAAATGTATCAGTAGACACATTCATTTGGAGGGATTTCAACATGTGCAAGGAGATTCAGCTTGAAATGTGTCTAATCCAATGGAAGTTTAAGAGGTAAATGCATATTTTAAAACTTCGTGGCGGAAGAGTTTATGCACCAGGTGCCGGCGGTACGCTAGCATATGACGAGCGATAACAAGGTCACAGTAAACAACATGCCAGGCCTGCATCGATATTATCACAAACTTCGAATATAGTGCTAGTACCTCGGAGGACGAAAATATGGAAAAAAAAATATGAAGACTCACAGAAGCCACCAAAATTGTTGATATACGTGAATGTGGTTCCATCAGAGGTTGTGACAACTGAGCCATTCCCGCCAGTTGTTAGGCTATTTCCGTTTCCGTTTCCGTTTCCGTTTCCGGAGCCACCCGTACCACCAGACGTAGAGGAAGTACTGGTGGGGTGCGGTTTGATGACGAAAAAGTAGACGGGAACGATGACTGCCACAACTACGATAGCAAAGGTGACGAACGCAACGATCCAGAAGATGGGGCGAGTAACGATCGAACGTTTGCGAAAAGGAGTGATCCATCTGGGATTCGGATCTCCGGGACGAGCAGAAGCCTCGTTGAAGGACTTCTCGTGCCAGTGTTGAGAAAGCAGAGGTGAAGAATTGCCTGCGGAATCCAGGGCATACGATGCACGGGAAGAATCACTGGTGAATTCGGGCGTCTGTTCGAGGTATGAGGCTCTGGGAGGCTCCAACATCATCAGGCCATCTTGCGGTGGGGTAATTGGCGCCATCCCAGATGACGAATCTACTACCTGGCTGCCCGGTCTTGAGGTATATGGCGAGGACATCATCGGGTTCAAGGAATGAGGCTCAACGGCATGGGGAGAAAAAGTAACACTGATATTAAATGCAGCACATGGGCTCGGCGCTTGACAAGTACTAGTTCTGTCAATGGGCTATTCTACCCGTCCGCTCGTGACCAGAGCAACACGTGAACCAACTGGCGACCGCCACATCATCATAGATACCCACGTCGTATGCTCCATGCTACGCAGTGTCGGGTGACCGCCTTGAAGGCGTGATCACGCAAAAGTGAACTCGAATCTTGAAAGTCTTGGTTGTAGAAACCGTGAGAGATCGCCATGCGGATGAGGCTTAATTAATAAAAATTATAAGACACCCCGCAAAGTCAAAAAGTCTCAGTGACAACCAGTTGTCGAGGCAGTACCGCACAAGGACTCTCGACTGTAAGGGGCTTCTTCTTCTGCGGTTCTATAGGTGCGACATGTGATATACCGTCGAGTTAATAATAGCGAACAAGGCTTGGAGTCACTGGCACCCAATTGTTCGCTATTGATTCCTATCTTTCTCCCATCCTTACCCGTATTCAAGGCCAAATAATAGTGAAAGAGTCAGAGCGACCCACCCCTTTCGTCTGACAGCGCTTGGTAGGGTTTATTCAGTCTATTCCTGGACCCGAAAGTGGTCCAGGTCTGGTTTTACTTCTGTCGCCAGATCGAATATTGAGGGTCCAGGTGGACTGGCTTAGTCATTCTTTGCGCTCGCTGTGGTCACCTTTCCAACGGTACCGCTTTGCGTGTGCAGTCGCACCCGTGGCTCTGGACAGCTGGAAGGCCGTTGTATTCTATCGTGCGACATGTACATTGTAGTACTATATCTCCCATTGAAGACAAGTTTAAAACGTCATTGCTTCGTGCCTGTCGGAAATATTCACACAAGATGCCATTTACATAACCAAGGTCGACGAAAAAGGAAATATAACGCCTATTCCTCACGAGAAGGAAACAGCTTCCGAGCAGGTCCCGAGTTTGCTAGCTCTTGGGAAGCATTCTAAACCCCTTTAGAAACATCATCCCCTGCGCCTGTTTACAAGTTAGGGTCATAAAAAATACCTAACACGCTTCGCATCGCCCTGTAGATTCCATGATACGGTGGGATTCCGCGGGAATCGCAACTTTGTTGATATCCCTACCCTACTTGCAGCTAGTGTATCACGTATATGGTACGTGGTGGAGGGGTCACTACTAGGAACCGGACGCAAAGCCACCTACAAGAATGCCACGGTCAAGCTTGCGTGATATTAAAATACATACGTGGGATAGTCTCATGTGACATGAATTCATAGCTTTTGCGCGCATCACACAGATATTCATGATCAGTACAGTTAGAACCTGACTCAACCCATTAAATCGCCCACGCACTGCACAGTGCACCGCAGGTTCGCGGGAGGACCGGTGTACATTGTCTACTTGTTAATATCCTGTTGAAGGGTGCCTTCCCGCCTACAAGCTTGGTTATCGATCCATCGTCAGCACGTTTCACATCGCCTTTGTGGACTCCACGATGAATCCTACGCATCAGCAAGCACCGCATTCTAGTGGATATCTCTGCTTGCAGCCAGTACACTATCTCATATGGTGGATGGTGGTGGGAACACCGGAAACCGGACCCAAACGTGACCCACAGAAAATGCCGTGGTCAAACCCGCGCAATATCGAACGTATTGATATGGGATAGTCCATTTATACCCAAACATATGCTTGCACACACGGCGCACAAATGCTCATCGTCGGTACGGAGGCTTGACTCGTCCTAATCGTCGTTGTCCCAGGCACTGTGCACCGCAGGCTCTCGGGAGGACTGGTACATCTTGCCTGCTTGTCCGAGTCAGCACCACCATGTTGAAGCAATTGATCGAGGCGGCCATGATCAACGGAGACAAACATTGAGCAAGGTTGAAACGTTGAAAGGTAGTGTTCACTCCAAGACTCGGGAACCTCGTTGGAATGATAAAACCATTTTGCTTGCACCTGACTTCTATGCTAAATTAGAGGCACTCGACGCATTCTCGCACGTTCGTACTGTTGCATCGGCGTGTCGGAGACGTATACTTTAACCCCACAGGGGAATTCCTTCCCTACTCGGGCCGTACCGGCTGACTTGTGGTGGGAAGCAGCTGGGGTGAAGTTGCGCGAAGATGACAAGCGTAGGAATACAATGTCCCCTCGCCATGATGTCGAAGAATTCGACCGTCATGTGATCGCGTGGAAGATGGACGATGCACGTTGTCCGTTGAGACATGGGATGGGGAAATTAGCGTGATGCTGTCCGCAACGTCTGCAAAAACGTGACAGATACTCCACTTGTTAGAATTAAAACTGGCATGGTCGAGCTGGTCAGGGTGAAACTATGAGTCTGTGGCAGTATCGGGTATAGATGCAGAAGAGCCGGAGAAGGCCCGGGAGAGCTGTGCATGTGTCGGAGAAGTAAGCTCATATGATCAGCAAATGAATGACTCTTAAATTACGGAAGCGGCGTGGTGTGGCATTTTCCGAGTCCGGGGTATCGCCAGCGCCGGAGACAAAGCAAACCATCTCAGATCCACTCAGATCCACGATCGATGGCAAGTCCTCCTCCTGACTGCTCCTTCATTTCATGATGGCCTGACCCTCCTCACGACATGTGTCTCGTCAAATTTTAGCTCATACAGCTAGCGGTGGTTGATTCAGAAATGCAATGCCGCCACTGTAGCGGGGTCCATGTACGTTTGAAGCTGACATGGCCGCTGTACGCCCAAACGGGTGTAGCGCCTGCACTGCTTCCCAAGGCCGTGATACTGCGAACGTAGACTTGAACTTGGTGCACTTCCTGGCGCAATGACATACACTATGATTGAAAGTCGCTCCTCTTTTAGCAGATACTCTGGGCGGCCCGGCAAACTGGACTAGACTATTGCCGTCGCTTTCTTTGCCTATATATGATCCTCCGCCATCGATATCTCCTCTCATGTCGAGCTCCTCTGATGTATCTCCCCCCAGTGAGCCTGACAAGTCACATCACGCGATGTTCCGTCGCAGATAGTTATCACTCTCCGCCGTTCCCCCCCGCGGAGTCTACGGCTGTCCCCTTCCGAACATGCACTGCACACGATCCCGCATCAACATCATCCAGATACAGCGTGGATGACATCTTGCAGATCATTCTCAAAACTCGCAAGAGCTGGAAGACCTTAAAGGGTCAATCGGAAGTAGTATGGCCACCCTACCTCGAAGCGACCATGCTCAATGGTATTTTCATCATATCATGTTTATATTTCAACTCTCACGTTTTTCATTATTTGGCGCGCAGCTCTCCAAGAATATGAACCTGATGACTCGCGGGAAACACGAATGCTAGGACGCTACCCAATGCGCAATCGTTTCATATCCGACTATATCCATAGTGCCACGGGCAAATACAGATCCGCCAAGCAAGTAGGTAGCCGCCTGCAACAGCTCAGAGATACGCCCGAGGGCCGCGAGTGTAAGTGTCACATCGTCGCGCGGTCCATGTGCGGACAACACTCAAAATTACACTCATAAAATTTTGTTTGTGTTTGTATCTGTCATACCACACAGTGATCGATGTATTGACGCGTTGCTATCGTACACGGATGGACGCCGGCACCTGCGATGCGCGGGTTCCCGTTTGCCAGCCCACTTCTTGGGATGATTCATCTTCCAGCCCCTTAGTTTCCACTATATCTTGTGACAGCTCTTCCACTTCCTCCTCTTCAGATTCCCCAGTCACTCCAACGAGCTCAATCATGCCTCGCTTCCCTCAGCCGAAACCTCGCCAACCTGTCGAATCACGCATGCCCGTCTACATCGACATCCTTCCACAGCAATCACTCTGGTCGTCGATGGGTTATGATCCTTTATCCGCTTCTGCTGCATCGACGTCCAGTTCCGGCTCCCGTCCTTCGGATGCAGCGCGTCACATCCGTAACATTGATCCTACCGTGACCTTTGTCTCCCCATCCCCTGTCAACGGCAAGTCCTCCTACATTGTTCTCTTAGACGGAGCACCCGTCCACACAGAGGACACAATGCTCGAGTATGTTGGACCCTACTTCTCTTCATCGACCGGTCAAACCCTTGGTGACGAACCTGCATTGTACAACACCGCACTCGTACCTAAATATTGGGACGTCCTCTGCGAAGCCGCAGGTAGGTCATGTCCATCCCGCCAGTGCCGGGTCGGCTTTAAACATCGTTCCTAGATCCCACTTTGTACACTATCGTCCAAGATGTATATTGTCTTCCTGATCCTGTGCCCAACCAGGGCTATTCCCCGCGTCCCCGCCCTGTACGCATATTCTCGGCCACATATCGTTTCCAATATGCTCCGGCGGACGCTGGCTCTACTCCTTCCCATGGACAGTCCCTCACGGGCGTTTCAAGCAGTGGTTCTTCCATGACGTCAGCGTTTGGTGACCAAACGCTGCGGGGCTCCATGCCCATGGACGTCACTCACGCAACGTCATTCCCCATGTCATCAACGTACATCGCCCCAACGTCCGACGGATTACGGGCGCCGATCCAGGTGGAACAAAACCTGTTTGACGAGCCATTCATGTTGGACGTCAGTTTCGACCAGTTCGCGTTTGACGATTTTTTCGTCAACATGGACGCACAGTTCTGAGAGTGCGTCTTCGTCGCATATGTTGCTTTGCGTGCATGCTCACGATGTGTTTCCGACAGTCTATGTAACACAGAACGCATGTTCTCTTATCATACTCCCCTCACTGTATCCTGGCTAGCTGTCTTGTGTCTGGTCGTCGTTTCATGTTGTTTGTATCTCATGCATGCGTGGGTATAGCCGGACACTGAACGTAGAGCGTTCACTTGATACAATGTTTGCCGCACTTTATGCTACTGTGGATAATATGTATCAGGATTGATATTGATCGATCTTATTGTCACACACGGAGAACTTTAATCGTAAAGACCAGCGCGGTAGTACGCAGACCATACCAAAGCGCCGTATGGAACGACGAAGAGTAAATACTCGTCAGATAAACTTTGAGCTCCAAAGCGCCTCTCCCTGTCTTGCTTCCTCGGTTCCAGCACCATGAACTTTGGTGTTTACTATCGTGCATTGCCCCCGCATCCCGACCGGAAAAAAAGATACCGTGGTGCGAACACGATCACGGCGTTTCATCAGGACCTCAAAGGGCACCAAGCGAAAGTAAACTTACCACTCTTGAGGAGCGAGATGATTTGTATCCTCGCTGCAAACTCCCTCGTCATGAGCGAGACGTCGGTCAACTGATTAATCCCCTTCGTGATTCCTCGCCCGACCTGCTCTTTGCGCTTGGTTCTAGGCGCACCACCCGAGCCCGGATGCTGATCGATCCGCCCGTGTGCGTCGCTGAGCGCATCGACCCAAGTACGCATCGTCATTCCGCCTGCCATCCCGTCCCACTTGCTCATTTCCAGGACCATGTTGGTGATCCCGGAGACAATGACCGCGACTTCTGCCTCGACATTTCCGACGGATTCGAGGCCGAGCTTGAGGTCTGGAAAGTGTGTGTGGACGATAGTGAGGATGGGTTGATAGGATACGCCATCTCCGGCATGTCGGGGCGTAGCGCCAATCAGCCAGGGTTTTACTTGGTCGAGAGCGGTGTAGATATCACTGCGGAGGGTCGGGGACATGGACTTGGCGTCTGCCTTGGACGTGCCTGCGGAGGCGGTTGCGAGCGCTTGCTGCCAGTTCTTGAACATCGTGTGAGGGGGGACGTTGGTATGGGTGTTGCTGTGATCTGGGTTGCGTCTGTGATGTGCAAGCCGGCGGAGATGGATGTCTGGGCCAGGGGTTCAGGGGAACGTTCAGGCAGCGAGGCGAGCAACTTTGACTGCGCAGACCCTGCTTGTTGTTAATGATGCAGCTGGGAGCCTACTAATTCTGAGGCGTGCTTCAAAGTGCCTGTTTCCCCCGCGGGAGGGAAACTTATGTAAGAGATTCAGATGCTGTATGACTACTCATTCAAATTGGGATGGGTAACACGAGGCGGACAACGCGGGTGCTGTTAGGCTGCCAGGGCCCGGCGAGTGACTGCACGTTGGTTGTGAGTGCGATACAAGAGGTGACTCAGAGGCAAACTTTAGGCCACCGGCAAGTACGGCGTTCGAACGTTCGTTTCCGATGGATGGTGGATAACGCGACGTAAGGGGACGGACACGAGGCAGAGGATCCGTCCGCCTGAGACGAAGATGATGGTTGCAGGCCCATCGGCGCAGGTCGGAGGTAGACGGACTAGCTTAGTACAAAGGGAGCAAGCTTGGCTGCGGAAGGAAAGCAACGATATCGCTGATCCAATCGGCTTGGCGATGTTCAATACTATCTCGATTGCCTTTACTAAGTACACGTACTTATTGGGCGGGATGAGGTACGCGGATGAAAAGTACTTGGAATCCCCGGGTATTGAGGTCGTCACGCTTCTGCGCTCTAACTACGCAAGGCTAGACTACTAGGGCAAGGGGGACATGAATTCTGAGATTTGGTCACTTGTTGATCGGTGACATTGAAGATAGATAAGATAAGATAGCGCGCGGAGTATAAACCCAAAT
>QGOI01002656.1:0-18846 GCA_003313885.1 Boletus sp. MG55
GGGATTCTAGGGAGTGTTCTCCGGTGTTTTAAGGGGGGGGCCAGACGTTAGTCTGCCGTTTTTTTGGCCTTGCCAGCCTTCTTAAGGCGTGGGAAAAACCGACCATGGTGGTGGTAGCGGTTCAAGGAGCCCCCTATATATATATTTCTCTGACAGTGGGAGCAGGTACCCTCGGCAGAGCGTGGCCCATACTCATTCAAAGTCAAAGTGTACACGACGGATCATCATCGAGACTCGTACTAGTATGGCGAGTATAGTAGCCCTACGTGCTGTATCGACACGAGTGATCCTACTTAGAAGGCATTCCATGCCAATGGGTTACTAGCTGATCACGGAAAACTGTCAGAATGTTCATGGGATGGATATAGCGATGCACCAGTAGGATCATGGGCTTGTGACGCACATCGTACTCAAAACTCGGGGACAGCCATGCAGCGGTCCCGACGACGTGCACCGCGCCTACGTTCGTCCAATGAGAATCCCACTATTATTTAGTGTAGAAAGAGTCCAAGCTCCGCTTCGGCATGTGACAACCAGCGTCGAACCACCAACAACATTGAAGGGATCATATCTCCACATTCTCCCTATCGATTTTTTTCGTTCAGGTTCTGTAATGGCGGATATAGTATGGAAAATAAGTCCTATACAGTGGTCAATAAGTTGTAGAAACGGATTTGAGCCCTGTAAAACCAAAGTACCGAAATGTAGGTCGATCATGGAACAACCCCCAACATCCGATGTATTCCGCATCTGAGAGGGAACGTACGCATTCGGCACGTTTGCCATTCAACCAGCGAAAATCGACAGAGAAGACTCGTTGTATTCGGCAGGTTGGCCCCGGCGGCATTTCCATCAGAACGTCACGCTGGCGTGTTCGCCTACCGAAATCTGCCAGAGCGAAGACTTCGGAGTTTGAATACAGCCGCAAACTTGTCAAAGTACTAGTACTGTGAAGGACACAGTCATCTCGGTATATGGGCGCCAGCCGCCACAGCTTGGGCAAGGAAGCGAGGTTCCAGTGCTTCCTCTGCTGACCGAGATTTCCGAGTGCGAGACCAGGCCTTGTCGCCCCGACAAAGTTCAGCGTTCGAGCTCGGCCTATCACATTAATCCCGCAACGAACAGGATTGCGCCGTTCCGCGCCAGAATCCTAATGTGATCCGTAGGTACCCGATTGCATCCGTATCCCAATGCAACTTTGACGACGCCATACACGAACCGTTCCAACTGTCACCAACTTGATCGCCAAGAGTCGCATATCCCTGCTACCCGACTACAGAATGGTCCGTGAATTCGTACAACGACCACCGCGGCCCGAGATCAAAGGAAATGTATACATATCCAACAATCCTGGGATTGAATCATGACGAGTCAGTCGAAAGTCAACCCTGTACAGCGTCGCCGCCATCTGGCTGTGTGCGAAACTGGGTCAGTCGTGTACCTGGATTCCTCTGGATTCCCGGCGCTTTCCTTTTCCAATCATGCCTGCGTACTATTTATTACACTGGGAGTAGCAGCGTCCGCAGCTCAGCGTTCAGTCCTTCCCATCACTCCCATCATTCTCATATCCCCTTTTATCCCCCCCCCTGCGGCGCTGCTGCACTGCGCCAGCCTTGATGTTTGATTTCCTCAGGTTCAATGGTAGTACTCGTATGGAGGTATGATTAAAGATCTCTGTTCTTCATGTCGTCGTATTCATACTAAACATAGGTCATCATCGTCCTTGCGCGTTGCGGGACAGACACTGACAGCGCCAGACGGGCCCTGGTGAAGTGGATTCGACACAAACAAGACAAAGGTCGCAACGTCGAATACATCTTGGCCAAACTCCGGGACATTGAAATGAAGGTTCGTCTCTCATAGTCTGGTCGTTTGAACCCAAGATCATAGGCTGACGTCCTCCAAGTTCATCCAGGATACCTCCTTGCATCCCACTTTCCAGGTTGCCAGAGACGACACGTTCCTACCTAGGGCTCCACACCTTCCCCGCCGTAGAGGGTCGGAGATGCGGCCGTCCGGAAATCCAGCTGCCACGTCTGCAGGCCTTTAATTCTAAATTGCACATTTGCAAGTAATCTGCGCTGGTGACACGATTCACGTTCAAACGTCCCCCTTGTTCGGCTTCGCTTGCCAGAACCGTGACGGACTTCGGATGGTATAGGTATGACACTGTATAACATGTTTTGACACTTTGTAACTGCTGGCTTGGGAGTGGGATCACGAAACCACCAAGGTACGTCCTTACCATGCCAACTTGAGCCTATGGCTCCATCTGAACATGTTGCATCGCAGGCGTACCATTGCATAGGACGCCAGGCACCAGCAGTAGGACAGTTTTTCACAAGGCCAATTAACATAAAGCACCGTTAAACATAGAATTATTACACCACGACATCTTGTATTACACTCGTTCTCACTACGGTACTGTTTTTCCATATATACATACGTCATGATAGCTTCCAGAGACCTCGATTTCTCTTCCCCGCGTTCCGAAGAAATTACATAAGAGGTTGTTGAACATGCATCATGTGCATGAGCGCTTGTATTCTCACGGTGGTTTCGTTATCCACCCACAAGGCAGTTACTTCTCCACTGATTTATTTCCGCCGTTTAAATCCAAGTTCATTCATATATCATACTCACGCGTTCGCACTTCGACAATGGAAATCTAATAGAGAAGAAAAAAGGTCGAGATCCTGTAATTCGGCATGTTGGCCCGCATTTTCGGGGCTGTCTTTAAAAATGGTCTGCAGCGAAATGTCATGCCGGATGTCCTGCCGAGACCTGCCGGAGCGGATTCAGACTGAGACTGCGGAATTTGAATCCACCCGAAGCGTTGCGGGACAGGACAGCCTCACAAGTTGCTGTGTCGGTGTGAGGCTGGACCTTTCCTTGAGCAGTAGGACGCGGGCAAGGCTTGGTGCTACGGGCCAGCTGCCACATGAACTCACGCAAGAGAGGGAAGCCAATGACCTCCCTCTCACCATTCTCGGGGTCTCCGACTGCCCGATGCTTCTTCTGCACAGGTACCATGCAATTTCGACGACACCGTTCATGAATCATTCTAGCTATCACCAACCTAATCGCCAAGGAGCATATCTCCCCACACAGATGCGCCCATAATTAGTGCAAGGATCTTCGGGGCCCGGAACCGCGGACCAACGTTTATCGGGTAGCAATTGGGATTGGGTCGCGACAAACCGGACGTCTGTACAGCGTTGCCACATTGCTGTGCGACGAGCTGGGCGAGTTGTGTACAGGAGTTCTGCTGTATTTTGAGCCTTTCGATTTCCTAAGCATACATGCATATAAGATTGACGAGACTGAATCGGTATGGTTCGCTTATCAGCGCTTCCCCGGCCCTGTCCAGTGATGTTTGGTGACTCTGTTATCTTCAGTGGTAGCACTCGTGTCGAGGTCTGATCCGAGATCTCTACTCGTCATATTGTCGTACTAATGTTAGAGATAGGTCGTCACTACCCTAGCGAATTGCGGGACAGACACTGATAGGGCCAGACGAGCCCTAGTGACATGGATTCGACACAAACAAGACAAAGGTCGCAGCGCCGAATACATCTTGGCCAAGCTCCGGGACATTGAAATAAAGGTTCGTCTCAGTCTGGTGGTTTGATCCCAAGATCTCAGGCTGATGTCCTTCAAGTTCATCCGGGATACCTCCTTGCATCCCGCTTTCCAGGATGCCAGAGCCGACACATTCTTACCTAGGGCTCCAGATCTTCCATCCCCTTCTTCCATCAGGAGAAGGTCAGAGACGCGGAGGCCGGATCTCCAGTTTTCATCGTAACGATACAAGCCTCAAACCGCAGGTTTCTGAGTGATTTCCACTGGGTGATAGGAGATTCATGTTTAAATGTAGTCTCCAGTAGGTGTCCTAATGCTCAATATGACAGTGTACGTTGTTAGTTGATAGTGCCCCCTTTGCTTGCCAGAATAGACTGGGAAGAATGTAGGTGTGGCACACATCACATGTTGTGGGTGGGATCACAAAACCAATGTACGGAGAAGATAGCATGGTGCGCACTTGCTATGCCAGCTTGAGGCTATGTATGACCCCGTCTGAACTCGGTGGCTGAACCTGTATTATGCGTCACAGGCTTGCCAGTGCGTACTAGGACAGTTGTTCACAGGGCAGGCCAACGTAAAACACCGTTAATGATGCAAATACTACACGGTCTTGCACCTCATTCTCACTACCTGTATTCGCTTATCACTGAGCCATATCAGTGCATTTCGAGCGCCCATCCTGATTTGGCATTCCTCATCGGAGGCCATTAGCACTCCCACGCCTTTGTGAATTACGGGGTAATTCTTGAAGAACATCACCCTGACCCATGTGGTAGTCTTCAAGTCACGATACCTCATAGGCTCGCTCTCGTCTTTGACTGTTTCACCCATGTTCACTTTGGCTGTTTTGGTTCTGAGTTTCCGTCCTGCTCATCGGATGTCGTTTCGTTGCGTCTGGCTCGCTACATAGTTCTCCCCGTTCACATCCCAGGCGGTGCCCATTGGGTCGTCTATTTGACAGATCCGGACAGCTCGGCGACAGAAACACTAACTAAAAACCGCACTGGCATGTGTTCCCCTTCCATTTCCCGCCCACTTGCGTCCCAAGGTCGCCCGTTTAGATTCGGAGAATTGAACCGAGGATCTATTGGTTCCTGTGGCAGCACTCGGAAATGTGGATGATTCGCTGCACTGCCAGTGTACTCACCACCCGCTGACTTTATTGAAGTCCGATTTTTTTTTCTCTGTGGTTTTCTCCTCTCGGGGCGGCAATTTTGTGCGCTATAAACCACGTCGAGCAGTGCGTCTGATCCCCTTCCTCTAGCCCCGCCTTTTTTTCTTCGCGTCTCCGGTGATGATGAATTCACTTTTCGTTATCACCTCTGCTTTCCTTCCGTTTGGTCTGGTAGCATCTCGTCCTTTGTCATATTCGGGTACTATCCATGTTCCCATCCTCAGACACAGCAACGTTTCCGACCGTGTGGCGAATCTGCCAAAGGTCATGGACGCGATCAAACACAAGTATGGATTTGCGACCACGAATACGAAGAGATCCGGAGGAGCCAGTTCTAGTTACATTCCGTTGATGGACGATGTATGTCCAATTTGGATCTCTGTCCCATCATGGTGTCCATATTACAACTTGTAGCAAAGTGACATCAGTTATTCAGGTTTTGTGAGCATAGGAACGCCGTGCGTGTCTGTTCTGAGCCGATTCCCTTTGTGCTAATAAACGCCTTTGCAGGGCCCAGGAATTTAACATGCTTCTTGATACTGGCAAGCCCACAGCTCGTCGATGCATCGAAATTCCTCTGACTCATACCTAGGATCCTCTGATCTATGGGCTGCCACTACTACCTGTACGACTTGCACATCCGACGTTCCCCTCTTTGACCATTCGAAGTCTTCAACCTACCAAAACCTTACTACCATACTCGACATCACCTATGGATCCGGTAGCGTGACCGGCTATGTCTCCGTGGACACTGTCACCTTTGGGGGCTTCACTCTGCAAAACCAGCGACTTCGTATGTATATTTTTGTCATATTGCTGACCAGTCTTAAATATTGTATCCAGTTGCCGTTGATGCCACAACGACCAGGGGCACCGTGCTCAAGGATGGAGTGTCAGGCCTCATAGGACTTGCATTCCAAACAATCTCAATGCTTCGAACCCCACCATTTTGGCAGGCACTGTACGACCAGAATGTGTTGTCTCAGCCCGTGTTCGGGTTTTATCTCGGACGCTACGTCAATCAGCTTGACAAGACGGACACTGTACCCGGAGGTGCCCTTACGCTTGGAGGGACTAATACTAGTTTCTACACTGGTGATATCGAGTTCATAGATTTTCCCAGTGGTACTACACCCTCTTATTGGCTGCAGCAAGTCCAGAGTGAGCGCTTTCCACGTGATCATTCGTTTGTTGATCGTCTTCTTGTCATTTCGGTTCAGCTGTGATGGTCCAGAACACGTCGATCCGTGTTCCAAGCAATATCGGTCTTGCTGCAATCGACACTGGTACCACCCTCATCGGTGCACCAAGTTCAATTTCCCAGGAAATCTGGGCGCATGTTCCAGGTTCAGTGGTATTGACTGGTGCATACCAGGGCATGCACGCATTTCGTACGTGTCCACAGCTTTATTCCCCACAGCATATCCCTCATGTGATTCTGTCGGGTACCCAGCGTGCGGTACCGACGTCAACGTCTTCATATCGTTTGGTGGTACAAACTGGGTCATCAACCCTGCCGACATGAACTTTGGCACAATCGACCTTGGAGCGGGCTCGACCCAAATGTGTGTCGGTGGCATTTTTGATGTGCCTGAATTCGGTCTGGGTAGCACCTCTATTCCCTCTTGGATCATCGGGGGCGTCTTTCTCAAGAACGTGTACTCTGTCTTCCGAGCAGACCCTCCCGCTGTCGGGTTTGCGCAACTGACGAACGATCTGAAGACTTCGGGTGCGTGAGCTCTTTGTATATTTGTCCGTTTTCTGGACTTTACGATGGCTGAATCATGTTTGTTGTGCTAACGTTTTCAGGCGCCTCGGGTGTATCTGGTGTTGTTGTTGGTCCCTTCTCCTCGGCGTCACTGAGCCTCGGCGTATTTCTCCTCGCATGGTTTTCTAGTATTATATGAACACAAACGCAAAACGAGGGATTGAAGGGTTGCCTCCATCTACTCCCGCCGGATGAATACTCACGAACGTGATGACTTTTCCATGCTTCTTCGTATTCGGAGTGCACGTGCCAGCTATGCTAAATCCGGACAAGATCTAGTACTCCCTTCCGACTTGCTCATAATCTCGTTCATCCGCACCATCACACTGATCTATTTTATTGCACGTATTTATCACGGTCTACGATATAGAACCACGTCATCATCTATATCAGTGTTTCAAGTCGTCGTTCCGGGTTCGATTTTTAATTTTACGCTCGGCGTGTCCCGGGATAGAGTATAATGTCAGACGAGACTCTTCTCTGGAGTTTTTATTATGAAAACATTGATCAACCTTCAGCTTCAATGATTCGGACGAGTCAAATGACTGTAATTTACCTGTCTGAATCCAAGCTCAAACACTCGGTGAATGTCTTCGTCTTTGCTTTGCAGTAAAATTCAAAGTGGTATGTTCGCTTGATCAAGGTCGTTTCGTGGGCCAAAGTCTATCACTACACGCGCAAGCTATTGCGGCGTACTGGATTGGTCTCAATATCCAAGGGCTAGGAACGCTTCTTCTTGATTAGCTACGTATACAACCAGTTCTTGAAATTCGTATACCTCGCAAACGCCTTGTGTTCTACATTCTATGATTTGTGCAGATGTTCAAGTTCCCTGCCGGTGTGTACATGTACACTACTGTAACAACAAACATGATGAAGATGGGGTGCCGCCGGTGAGAAGAGTACAGATATATAGATACATACACAATCAAGCAAGGAAAAAGTCGCCGTCCCTGACCGCGATTCTATCATTCATATTCTGCGACCGTGTCCGCGAGTCGGAGGGTGGCCTCTCCAAGAATCTGGTCCCGCCAGAGTTCATGAACAAGTTTCAACCTTCGGAGTGCTTTCAGCAACTTTCCAGCATCCTTTCCCGTCAGAAAGGCGAGGTAGCTAACGAGGATGGTCATCACGTCTACCGACCGATCGGGAGGGCCGACGATGAGCAGCTTCGCATCCTGGCAGTTTTCCCGCCATGATGGGGTTTCGATCCCTGCTTTTTCCCATTCACCATCCCCGTCCGGTAATGCGAAATAGATATACTTGCACGCGGCGTGGAGCTGTTTTGCGGACAACGCCGTCTCTCCGTCGCCAATGCGGTGGGCCAAGATGGGGCACGTCAAGCGCAATTCATGTGGTCCAGCTTGCCACGACCAGCTCGATGGCGCGATGTTGTCGTCGGTGGTAGAGACGGGCTCGAACGCAACCTGTACGATCTGGCTAAACTTTTCGCCATGATGCGTGCGCAGGGCGGCGATTTCGCGGTCGTTATCGGTCACGGCGACGTAGATGTGGTGGATCATCATCTCGACTTGGGCCTTGCGCGTTAAATCGAACGGGAAGGTCTCTGGGACGTCCTCGTCTTCTTTACACTCGTCCTCCTCATCCTGCTCGACCTCTTCGGCAATTGCGACAGTCGAGGTTGGGATTTTGGGCTCGAGCAGAAGGGGTGCTGATTCGGGCGGTTCGTTGGGTTCTCCGTATGTGACCGCGGCGTTCGCTGTAGGGATAACTTCACAGCGTTGACGGAGCTGTTGACGGGGGGTTACTCAGCCGAATCTGCAGTTTTTCGTCAGTGAACCCACCTCCGGTCTCAAGTCGCAGTCTTCCCGGCCTTTCACGACGTTCTTTTGTGTCGTCATCGCTCCGGTGCGTCGCCGGAATTTCTGAGGAACACGGAGAAGGTGGGTGATGACGCGCTTGAACTGGGTCATGACAAAAAGATATGGATGTGATAGGAGGAGAAAAGAGTAAATGTTACAACAGGATTAGGAAGGGAGAAACAGGAAGTAGTAGATGGGTTGTAAAGATGAGGTTCACTGATCACAGACCCTATGGGGGTGATCGTTGTGATGGGGAGCACCATCAGAGGATGGAGTTTATATAACCCGTCAGGGCATTTATGGACCATCAAAGCATATATGATTGTGGAGGATGACGTGCCATTTGACGAATGAAAGAGGAACATCTTCATAAGCGGGCTCCAAATGAGGACAATGCCACTCGAGGTGCCCATAGGAACATCTTCACAAATCCGGGCTTCAAAGTCAATATCCACACGAGACGGCAGGAAGCGAGGTCACGGCATCAATTAATCTATGTATTTGCGCAAATATCAGTATTGGAAATGACTGTTTCCGCCGGTGCACGCATGGACTTATCACGGAGGGGGGAAGGAGAGTAAAGGTAGGCACATACAAACGTCGTTCACTTCGTCACCTCAGCCGGACCACTTGTACGAACCCAAAGCGGTGTAGACTCTCATCCATTTCATGTCGCAGGGGTATTTTGGGAAGACGCGAGAACGTCAGTCGGATGAGCATAGACCTAATTCTTTACGATTGCACGAAAAGACGCGAGTGCTTTAATTTAGATAGCACGTCCGATAGGCTTACCTTTTCAAACTCTACGGTCACTACGTCAAAGCGGCGCGGGATTCAGAGCTAATTAAGACAGACTTAGACAGTGCGGGCACGGTAAAAACTATCAGAACGACTATCTTCTGATTTCAAAAGTCTGGTTTTGGGAGACTGTCAAAGCACGAACAAGAGCGCTTGAAGAGACACTTAGCTCATTCTAACCTGGGCTTCAAGCAGGAGGAATGACTCTTTCCTCAATCGAACGTTGAACCAGCATTTCCTTTCCTGTCAGTTTACAAATAGATGTCAATAATGCTACCTCCCCAAACATGGAACTTACTGGGCATTAAGGTAACATCCTTGAAAGCTACCGACTCTGGACTCACCGGAGCACTAGAAAATTTATTCGCGAAACATCCTTATTTCTCTTTCTGTCAACTTGATGGACCGCTGTTATACTATAAAACCAGCCTGCGCAAGGACGTCTGCCAACCCTCAGCATATTCAAATTCAGCATCCCACCACAAGCTTCAGCTAAAACCTGCATTCATATCGTACCAAGTATGTTGCTCATGGGCTTGTACGACCCGCTCACCGAGTTCGACCGTCTATTCGATGATACACTCGCGGCTCGTTTTTGGCCGACAGCGGGAGTACTTCAACACAATGTGTTGATCTGTTCCCTCCAAAGCAGAACACTACCATGCCATTGATTTCCATTGCTTGACCGTCATTCTTTGAACAGGATGGACGTTCACGAATCCGGGGACACCGACATCGTAACAGCCACGTTTGAGCTGCCCGGCATGAAATACGACGATATCACCATCGACGTTCACCAGAACCGTCTCACGGTTGCTGGCGAGGTAAGTAAATCCCACTTCCATGAAGAGGGAAGGTGCTCCGTCCGTGAACATAACTATGGCCAGTTCTCTCGGACGTTTCAACTCTCCTTCGCAGCTAAGGTAAGCGTTCGATGGCTTCTTGACAATGCTCGACTTCGATGCTAACCCTTATTCAGACGACATGAAGGCCGAGATGTAAAATGGTGTCTCGACGGTGACGTTCCCTGAAAGGCGAGCAAAAAGAACAACGCATTACCATTCGGTAAAGGCGTCATCTCTTCATTTTCTCTCGGGGCATTTTGTCACACAAACAATGTAGCGTTTATATTCCAGTGTATGAGTACAGCAGCAATGAGAACCTTTGCAAGCCATTACGACGGACCAAGATCGCACGAATGAGAAAGTACTTACTTTGATGCAAATCGTGGGATTGGTCATCCAAGAACCTGGTCTCTTGTTTTTTCACAGTAATGGCTGAATTGGCCGTCTCCTCGTCGACATCCCCGGATCGGAGTCACTTCACATATCAACAACCAAACCATCAACTAGTGGACTGATGGAGGCAGCCCTATACCCTATCACAGGTGAGTCAAATTCCTTGCCTCGACGCGTCCACTGGAGCCTCGCGACGTCGATCCTCAGCGACAAATGCCCGATATATCGTCTTGGCAATTCATTGCAGCGTCCGCGAATTCATCGAACTTGTTCTGTGACACCTCTACAAATCCTGGGGAATTGCGGGGTTGGCAAAATAATCACTTTTCAAAGTTCAAAGCCTCGGCAAAATCTTCCCCTCCCCAGACCTACTTATTTTGAGCGTTGTCGTGCATAAATCCTTGTTACCGGGGATGCCACTGACAACAGCACGTTTACTAACGACTAGACCAGTTCGCGCGAACAGAGTTCTGTCAAGTTGAAACCCGCCCACCAGCAAAGAATAGAGCGACGTCGAAATGTCCGCCCTGCCCCCTCTCATACAAGACAAGAACTCAAGTATGTACTGCGTCGGATCCGAGACTTGCGTAACGCGTTGTGCTGACATTCATGTCAATCAAACACGTATGATGAGTCTAAGCAAACTGAATTTCGTTTCCAGCTTGCAGGCACTCTGCACACCTCCATTAAACTGTAGCCCATTGCAACAGAGGCGATTATCTGAAACTCCTCAACACACTACACAAGAACGCAGTGACCAGGAATGTCGGGAGTGTGGATCCCGGCTGCGTGACGGACTCGGAGTAAATATCATGTGCTCAAACCTTGCCATTAGATTAATCGTGACCTTCGATCGAGCATTCCAGACAATGCTGTCAGTTTCCTAACACATCCTCCGAGTCGTGGTGGGTCATTTCCCCTGATATTGTGGGGCCCCGGGAGGACTACCTGTTATTTCGGTTGATCATTAGAGCTTCCCAGTGATTTCCCCGCAACAATTCGAAGTGTGATCAAGCAGACTATCGGAAAGTTTAGCATACCGCGTTTGTTCATCGAGATCCCACTGAGCGTTTCCATGACAAACCCCCGCAAGCAGTTGGATTCGAGGATTCCGCACCGAATGCGCGTTTTCCACCTTAGGATAGTACACTCTGTCGAAGGGCCCAGCGGCGGTTGGCTACGTCGTGGTGGCAGTTCGCCATGTGTGACTCGTGTTTTCCCCTGTCGATTTAGATGTACTCTCCCCTCTCACCGTCATGATGCTATGATCCCAATACACGCTTTACATTCGTATACCGCATGCCTTGTTTTCTTGAACTAGTTATCGACCCTGTATGTCCATGCCATTGTGGCAGAAATGAAATGGAAAATTGCTACTAGGAATACAGCTGCAATCCAGATGGCATAGAATGGCGTCACTATCCGATTCTCGATCAATCTATCTAATTGCACCTCGCAATCAGATCCACGTAACACATGGACCACCTTCCGAGAGTGACTTGCTCCCAGACTTCATCATCATAATCTACCTCAACTAAATCCTCGGGGGTGGTATCCTCCAAAAACACGAGATAGCAAAAGAGAACGGACAAAACATCTACCGCCCGACTGGTGGGTGCGACAATGAGGACGTCCACCTCGTTGTCGTCTTCGACTCGATCGCTTTGTTCGTTTATAAAATCGTCTAGCCCATAATCGTGTGCGAGGGCGACGACCTGAACATTCACGTCGTCGTCGTCTTGTTCTTTTTGTGTGTTTTGTTCCTCTCGTTCGCTCCGTTTGCTTTGTTCGACTTTGTGTAGCTCTTCGGGCCACCACTTAGTGCTCCCGTGTGGCAGCACTAGGGTGAGGAAGTCGCGCGCTGCGTGAAGTTCCTCGGGGCCTACTGCCGTTTGCTCGGCGCAGTGACCAAGAGAAACGGCAGGACAGACCAGGTCCAGGCGTTGCACCAGAGCATTTCGGGGGGCTTCTTCTCTCCTCCAATTGGACAGCGACAGTGGATCATTCCCGGTCGGTGTTGTATAACTGACCTGCACGACGTGGGTAAATCGCTTGTCGTCAAAGGTGCGCAGCGCCGACACATCCTCGTCATCGCCCATCAAAGCGATGTATAACCCTTCCATGATCTCAACAAGGTGGCTCTCCTCTGTTAGGGAGGGGGAAGGAGAATGGTGCTCTTGGTCGTATTCCTGTTTCTTTTCCCCCTCTTCGCCCTCTTCCTTGTCATCTTCGAATTCGAGAACCAGTCGGCAGTTGCAATCGTACATCCTGTTCCAGTCCCAGTATGAGATTGGTATAATAGCGAGGGCGACTTGGCAACGCTCGCGGAGCGGTTGGCGAGATTCGGGAGGAAGAAGAGATGACTGAGAGACAACCATGAAGAGGATGCAGATGTGAGGGTGCGAAAGGGAATGAGAGTTGAACGCGATTGAAGCAGCAACGAACCAATAGGTAGTGTACAGTCCCATATTCTGTCTGACTCGATAGGGAACTGTGGACACAAAGGATTGCTTTGTAGGGTGGACATTCGCGGAATGTCAAAACAAGCAGAATTACGGCGCATTGTGGAGGACGACGAGCCCCCAATGCTTCGGATAATATAAATGTCGGATTCTTCCAGATCGGAGTGCGATTAGTAGGCCTGATTCGGCCCCGACCGTATGATGCGTAGGGCCGACGCTAACTAGAACGGTGTGTATTTTGATCGACTTGCTCCTGAAGCTAGATCCTGCCATTGTCCAGGTTGTTAGTCTTTTGGATCCCAAAATTGACTCGTCACCTCAGGCTGGAGGGCTGAATGTATCTGTGTCGTCAGCGTACTGACTCCTGTCAAGTACTGGGAACTAACA
Source organism: Boletus sp. MG55 (assembly GCA_003313885.1). NCBI lineage: Eukaryota > Fungi > Basidiomycota > Agaricomycetes > Boletales > Boletaceae > Boletus > Boletus sp. MG55. The sequence goes on from QGOI01002656.1 coordinate 13,236, forward strand.
CGTCTTCTCAGACTAGCCTACGCATCACGCAGATTCTTGCTAGAACCAAGACTAGGGTGCGTTAATCTAAGCGTGAATGGATTATTAATTGGCGTCATGGAACAATTTGAGAAGTTGTGTAAACCTTCCCTTGGTTCTCCAGATATGATCGATGACGGACTGAGGAATTAGGTGCAGAGAAAAAAAGACAAAGATACAGTTACTTCCATACGCTGAGGTTGATTCGAATTCAGAACCATGTCGGGTATTTTGGTTCCTCCTGCACGGCCCCGCGTGACATTTGGCAGTAAGTAGGAGCTACTGCGCGTGAATTCTTTGCGTTGGGGACAGTCGTCACCAAGCTATCGAGGCAAATATCACGTACCAGAATATAAGCCCTGCAAATGCCAGTGGCCTGGCTGTCGCCCTGGAATCTCAATGTGACCTTTGTGCCTGTCTGGCACGGATCTGAGATGCATGAGCAAGAGTGGTCACGACTTCGGTAAGGTCGTCAGATGTCAAACATTCAGCCAGTGGCAACTTGAAGACAGCACAGGTTTTGAGCGGCGCCGTCGGCAGATACGCTACATATAACCGAGAAAGGATCTCAATCACCTCGTGCTCGACTCTTGAAAGTTGTCCCTGGCTGACATTCAATGCACTGCATACGGCACCGAATAAAGTTGAGGATGTAGTCATGGTCCGTAGTAACGGTGTGGGTCCTGGAGATTCGTCACTGAGCATGGGTGTGAATTTACCTGATGATCGATTCGACTCTCGAAAGCCTCGAGGCCCATCTCAGGCACCGCGAGAAGAAAGAAGCGAGACGCTCGTGACGGACTCGGAGCATAGGCTACACGGCGTGCGTACTTATAGTTAGGTCGAACTAATTTTATGTAAAATCGAATAACTTCAATCAGCGAGCGGAGCTCGCCGATTGAAGCACTCACAGTTTCACCGACCCACAGCTCGATGGCAATGCCACAATGATTCGTCGGGCTTGATACTGGCAGGACCCGCTCGCCCTGAAAGTTCTACTCTGCCGCGAGCCACAGCTCCGTGCTTGGATTGTTTCAGACTCAGACACCCAGTAATCCTTCGGGACTGTGATCGGGCCATAGTCGACGATAAGGATGAATCGTGGTATACCTGTGCATGTCATCAAATCAGCCTGGCTTGCAACACGAGTACGGGTTGGCTCATGGTTCATCGATCATGATTCATCGGTTGTGGCAAGGGCCCAAGGGGTGAGTTCGGCTACTTGCAAAATGTATTCCTGCAACACCACTTGGTTCCCAATCGGATTCCATATTACGGTCATGTCCTTTTTGATACTTGGATTGACACAGCAAACTGTCAACTGATGAGCATGCAGTATCCTTGTTACGGGGGTCTACTTATTCGTGATAACAGCCGGAGAAATGAATGACTGAAGCGGCGCTGTGACGTGTCGTTGTCGAAATGAAGTGCTGCACGTTGAGTAACGAGAGGCTACTTAAGGAGTTATACGTGCGAGTCTGAAACGCCAACTTGGAGGCGGTGACTACTTGGTGCTTGCAGATCTTTACTTCAACAAAGATGCTAGCAAGTCCGAGTCCTGGCCCGCACTCAGGCTGGAAACTTTTTCGTTGTAATTGGGAGGAGTGCCACAGGGGCAGTAAATGAAATACCCGACACTATTGCATATGTACCTACTAAGTTCAAGTTCCCTGAAAAGTTCCACATGGGTCCTAGTAGATCTTCGGATTCCGAACATTGATCATCTCTCGTAAATTATATCGTAGGCTTTGAATTGACGTCGCGAGAGGTCGTTACGGAAATATTCAGAACACAGCTGAACCACGATACCATAACGCAGCCTCGTTCCTAGCCCGATCAAAGACGCCCGATGAAATCGCACATCAAAGTGCGGAGGAGACGAACAGAGAGGTACTATGTACCAGTTCGCTGTATTAAAGTAAGAAATTGGTCACGACCTGTTCTTAGTGTTTCACTATTGCATCAGATTTGAACGAACCACGTGGAATTTATCTCATTGAATCATGCAGTGTTGTCCAGAATTATTGACAGTCATACACACGGATTAACACTCACCAACTCAACTTCAGGCTCCCTGGAATTCGGAACTTCGACATCCGCACACACAGATGGAGCGCAGGTGTGTCACAGTGTGCAGGATGTCGAGCCAAGAGGCACGAATCTTCACAGCAGGCCGCCGTGCTTAACATACATGGTTAGCTCTTCCGGATACTTGGAATAAAACGGGCATGGTCAAAGTCGAAGAATATAATACTCGCGTACGCGGCGGGCTTCCGCTCTGGAACCACATAGAATCCTGAAGTTGTACCGCACTATGCACGTGTGGGCAGGCTATGCAAGTGTGCGACGCATCGGAAAGCCTAGCAACCATGCTGCCGAGTTTTCTGGAAAACGTTAGCGTAATACCGAAATAGACATCCTCATACGCGAGGATTTAATCAATTACCTGTCGAGCCGCCAGGCCTAGATTGATCGAGTCTTCATTGCAAGGGCTGCAAAGGCGGTGCTTGTTTGGTCTCCATATTCAATCATTGATTCAAGGCTTGGGCGATTGAATAGACTGGAACAAAAGGACTCGGTGTGAGCTGACAAGTAACTCTACTGGCATATTTGCGGGATCGAGCGTACGTGTGAAGAAACGAGAAGTAGAAGGATGGATGAGAGCTCCTAGATACCATGGTAGTGCGGGCATCTTCCAACCGTAGTCACGAAGATGTATCAAGTTCCCAGACTGAAGCATATGTCGTATTCCCACTGACTTGCCGACTCTGTTAGCCTCAATGACATGCAGCCCTCCTGAGCTTGGGCGTACTTGTCTGTTTGAAAAACAACTCACTTCGGTGTTCGTGACATTGTCCATTAGCCACTAGGCCAGATAGTTACGAATGTGTAATTGCATTCAGCCTTGGTCGGTATTATTTTGCTTCCGAGTCGATAGCTGGCGGTACTCCGGTCCGAGGGTCTACAAGTCACCTGAAGGCCGAACTCGGACTGTCGCCGAGGAAAGAACTTACTGACATCACGTCTCGTATAATCTGTGGATGCCAGGGAGTTCCTTTCGCTTCCGACACTATTATTGGTACCACGGCCATCTAGGTGTGAGCGGAGATCGTTGTCACTGTTCGTGGTGCTGGTGAACGTAGAAGATTACCAAACTATCCGCACCCGTCGGGAATATGAATGCATCTTCTTGTGAAAACCTGAAAATGACAGCGGGGATCATTGTGACCTTGCTGGACCATGTACTTAGCGGAAGAAGTTGGATAATAGTAACTCAGTCTATCGTTCCTGCCGGTGACTGAAAATTCCACCGGAGAGGCGGTGTTCAGGCACGAGATGGCACTTACAAATCGATTGCATTTGGATTATGAGAAAAGCAAGGCTTTGACGGAATCATTGATGCTGAAGGAGCTTGTTGATCCGATTCGCTGATGGAAGAGAATGTAAGTGTCGGCTTGCTACTACCAACGGCTAGTGTCTGCAAACAGAATACAGCGATCGTTTATGTTACTGCGGGCATTGAGAAGTTACTCTTTCGCAGCTGTCGTTGATGACGCACATGAATACACCAGAATTCCACCAACTTTCGAAGCTATGATTTCCTCGATCTCTTGAATCCATAGCAATGTTAATCCATCAAATGAACTTGCAAGCTGACAGGATCCATCGGTAACCTGGATTGGTCATCCATTGCTCAAATTTCAGACTTCAACAGTCTGGGGAGGTCACGATACTTACGTAGGTGTTGGATCCTGACTTAATCGTCGGACACAGCAACATTGGCGGGGAACTTTAACGCATTACTCCGCCCATTCAAAATATGCGTTCAAAATATGGGGTGATCGGGGTGCTGACGCCTGGAGAGTGCATTTTCGTGTACCTAACACTGGTGTAGCCATGACATGCGCAACTTGTTCGGAATGTTTTCAGTACGCCATATCATAAACAGTTTTTCCAAGCTATCCAGCCTCTAGCGTCTCCGAGGCTCTCAGGACGTTGCTACACAAATTTCGTTAGTTCTTGGCATTAACTAACAGTTCGTGTTTGAGGTCGTACCTTTTGGTCAGCGGCCAAACCGACGGAGCACACGAACACGGACAAAAGTTCACGTATTGCGGTTTTGACTCGTTAACATTCGGATGCGACTTCAATGAGTGAAAATACGAGTGTATGGTAGGCCGACAACGCGATCAGGGTTCCCAAAGGACTCGACTTTTGATGGAACGTGTGAATTGAAGCGGGTGAGCACAGCAATTTAGCATCCCAAGTCCACGGCGACAAAATGGCCTACTAAAGGACTGTACGTACTGTGTAGTACGATCAATGTGGATGCCAGATCCATAAGAAGCTTCACAGCCTATCTTGACGACAATTCGGGGCATCCAGTTCCTAGGTCGGTGCACGTGAGATCCAAAATTCGTGTGGTGAGAGACTGTCGGGTGCTGTGCTCTGACGTTGGCCAAATCTGAAGGGCCACTGAGCTTCATTGTGAAAGGAAAAAGGAATGAACTAACCTGGCTGGTCGCGGATGAGTCTCCACCAGCCCACGAACATGTCAGCGGACTGGCTAGCGTTCATGTGGCATGTCACGGCAAGGAATGGCCGGTGTGAGAGCTAGCGTGGAGGAGCACCAATCCGTCGATAAGACGATCCAAATGAACCCAAACAGACCGCTGTTAGGGTGTCGCCGACGGGATTGTTTAGTTGCCTGTGACTGTAGGGGATTACGATAACCGGAAAGGTCCGCCATGGCGTGAACCGGTTCCTTGGACGAAGGGATGATGGGGAACCCTAGTGATAATGGTTGGATCAGTGCTGGATCTCGTCAATACATAACTGGCAGGGCTCGAAAAGCTTCCGATTAAGTCCTTGGCCAGAATTGGGCCGCCGCGTGTCTTGCTTGTTTGATCAGGTCCATATCCCTTGCACAACGGCAAGTCCGGCTCCCATAAGTATTTGAACACCCACTTCCATGTTCCCAGTAAATTATTTCTGATCGTGCTCAGGCCTTTGTCTCCTCGCCTCTTCTCCAGTTTTACTTCATGCCTATCCCCGTCGCACAGGCACCCCTTCGTGTTTAGCTTCTTCGGTACTCCCAGGGTCCTGTCTTCGCAGTAATTCGGTTCGTCGTCCTCCCCTTTCACCCACCGGGGTTGTTGACTGATCGCAGTTCCCTAGGTTCACTCTCATCGTGTATATTTAGGACCGTTCCAATAATGGCTAGTAAATCGCCCCTCACGCCGCCTCCTACCCTGCAACGGGGGAGGGCCTGTCTCCGCTGCAGGTATTTTCAGTCTCTCACTACGCTTATCCAGCTTGATAATGCTCAAACACGCTTTGACTAGAAAACGAAAGATGGTCAGTCTGCTCCATGTCTCTGAACAACTTCCTCTCACAACCTTGCAGAGATGCGATGGCGTCAAGCCCGCTTGTCAACAGTGTGCTCGTGCAAAGAAACCAGAGGGTTGTCAGTATGATGATGGGAAGGGCAAGACAAGGACTCAGTTGTTGCGGGAGAACATCGAACGGCTCGAGCAGCGGATAAGGGAACTCGAGGATCCGGAGTACACCTCTCCTTCCGTCATGTTGCACG